>JAQGCS010001440.1:0-13837 GCA_034702105.1 Fuscozetes fuscipes | reverse complement strand
GAAACGGCCATTTTTGATGGAGATTTCATATGGATGTTAATGTAGTGGGAATTAGGTTTGATCCGAACTTGTTTTATCATGCAAATTGTCCACTAACTCGATCGATGCCGATGACTGCTTTAAATGAATTCAAATTGATAGAGAATGTCTTCTTGTACAATATAAATCATTGCCAATTTTTTCTAATTTTAATTTTAATTAATTTTATACTTTATATTCTTATGCTTAATGGTATTTATGACACATTTATTATAAATTTATGAATAAAACAATAAGGATATCAGTTCGGACCAAATCAAATGTTGAAAGTTAAAAATTCTTAGCCTGAATACTTTCTTAATAAAGAGGGCTTAAATGTTAAATAATTATTTTGTCAATCAAAAATTAAATAAGATAGATTCAAAATATATCATTTAAAAAGTAAAATTTAGAATTTTATAAATTGATGAAAAATTTAGTAAAAATGAAAACTATTTAAATCAATTAACATAAACCAAAAATAGAGTATACTAGGAACAATTTAATATTTAATAAATCCAAGTAACTGATAAATGTTACCATTAATCCTTTTAGCATCATACATCAAACTTGTCTCTGGACAAAGGTTGATCCATTGCAAAATATTTTTCCTCGTTCATTTTTAATTAACCTATGTAATTTAGCTACTAAATGATATTATGGAAATTAAACTTAAATACTTTGATTGATACACATTTATTTGGGGAGAAATGTGACCCTATTTTTCAGATCAAATTCAATTTTGATATTCAAGGTTGATATTTTGTAAGATGCCTGAATACATGGTAAGTTATAATATAAATGTTTCTACGTTTTATACTTTGAGGTAAAGGCGACGAAAAGTTATTTCATACTTTATATCATCTTTTACCTTGATTGAACTAGTTTTAAATTATGTTTTAAGTTTTATTAAGATTAATTAGTTTAAAACATAATCAAAGATCTAATAAACTATTTTACTTTGATGCGAAAAATACGTACTGGACAAGTATTTGTTTCTTAGGTTTCTTAAAGTCCTTGCTAAATATTTTGACATGATTGTGAAAAAGATAAATGAGTGCATTAGTCATAGTGTGAGACATAAAATATTGTATGAATGCATTTAAAAAGCAATAATAGATTTCCATTTCCTTTGAGAGGAATTCACGACTTAATGGTATTAATAATTCAAAGAAAGCAATAAATTTAAAGAAATTCAATTGATTTCAATTAATCATTATTTGACTTCGAAGAGCATTCAATAGAGGGCCAGAAGTGTTGGGCAATACATATAATGGTTAAATATAATTGATTGCATTTTATTCAACAACACTATAATACAGTATCGCAAAGAGCACAGGGATGCTGCACAACCACTATGAAAGGATCAATTGCTAGCAGTTGTGAGCGCAAGAATTGGCCAAATCCTATGGTATGACAAACAGCAGTAGAGTCTGTTAGAGCACTGGTGTCGTATAGAGTGAGAGCAAAGCCAGAAGTAGGCGCAGAGACATGAATGTTTGTGTTTCCACCAAAGAAAACAATAATCCCAAGAATTTTATGTAATAACACAAAAAAGCAAAAAATCTTTCATTTCTTCACTGATTTGAAAATGATTATGAATTTTATATTTAAACAGTTTGTAATCATTAAAGCAAAACATCTGACAATCATATGAATCAATTTGAATGATTCAAAATATTTGGCGCTCTTTTATATATTCTTATAAATGAATGAATGACTTGAGTCTAGTCTTCCAAATGAGTTGCTTTTGTTGGTTGACTGGTATTGAGTCTATCGTTTTGATCACTTCATTATCACAAATATTAACATTTAATTATTGTTTGGGCAAAAGTGTTGCCTTCAATCACAAGGACCGACTCAACCAGAATCACAACAAATCTGGTCTCATCTGGTCATCCATCCAATTGTCATCTTATAAACCACTCTCGGTTTCACATGAGATCAGGAACAAGAGGGACGGTATGTGATCTTGACTCAAGTCGTAGTTCTTATTATTTAAACTTGTCTCATTTGAATTCAACTTGATTTTGCGAATAACTTTTAATCTACTCTTGTTAACCCAATCCAAACATTGGATATATTTTACAAATCTTAAGTTATATTTAAATTCTTAATAATCTTAATACTTAATCTTTTTAAATATTCAGGTCTTGTCAAAATGAGTTATTTCAACTTATAAAGTTAACATATTCAAAGATACACGTATAGGAACAAACATGTATAGAAAAGTAGCATTTTTATATTTATCCACCTTATATCATTTAATTATATTCTTTTATTTGCTGTTAGATTAAATATTTTCACAAAAGAATTTAAACCACTTTTTGGGAAAATTTTTAGGGAATTATTAAAATTTGTATTATTTCGAATATAAAAATGACATGTCTAAATTAAATATAGATGTATATCCTAGTTTATCACTGTTTCAGTGGAACTTTTGCCAACATTTCTTGTCTAGCAATTTATCGAACATTGAAACTGAGTGAGTTTCGATTGGATCACATTACTATTGTCTGCATTGAGTTACGCATAGGCTTAATGAAAATTACCCAAATTTAATAGGTTATACTTCCGTCTAAATCAGAGATGCCAATGGGACTTAGTTTAAAATCCCTTTGAAGTCTAAAAACCATGATATAATCTCTTGAGTGAAGATAAAGCAAGATAAAAATGGTGGCTTTGAGTGACCACAATTTTTTCTCCATGTTGGTTAAAATGTGGCTAATTTTCGGCTTTTAATTGCATTTAAACTGATTCGACCGAAAACCACTTTTAGGTGTATTAAGCAGAAACAATATGACAATGGAAAATGGTGAACTACATACTGACCCATTATATCGATAATAACTACTTTTTATACCATTTTTCCATCTCTACTCTAAATAGTTTTCTAAATTTAAATATTATATAACTTATAGGTTATACTATTTTGAATGTGGCAATCTTCTCTATTCTCCAATATTCTGGACGTTAGATAAAATTATAGATTCAGTAGAAATATGGAGGCATTGCTTTAGAATAATAATAGAAATCCATATTTTATCGCTTTCTTTATAAAGTGAAAGGAAAATGCAATGAATTGCAATGAATTGCATTCTTTGAATAATCTCTAACATTAAATCAGTGGAAGATTAAAAAAAAGATTCTCTCAATAAATTTCATCTTGCATTTTTTTAGTGCTCGTAATAATTAATATACATGTATATTTAGAAAAATTATTAATTTATTGCATTCAAATCATTTTAAAACTATTTGACAATTAATTAATTTAATTATTCATTTGTTTTGCCATTTCATACATTTGTTTGAAAGCAAGCATGAGCAAGCTCATCAGCTTCAGATGGCGTGATTTTTTCATAAAATCTTGTGATCAAAGGATTAATTAGGAAATAAATGATTTGCAAAAATTAGGCGGGTAAAAAATGGAGTAATTAAAAAATATCTATTAACTTAGTAAAAAATAGGGTTTTGGTGACCATATTCCTTTAAATAATAATAAAGTAATGGCGATCGCATTATGGTCAATTTTTAAGGGAATATGCCTCAGACAGCTTAAAAAGACTCAAGGAGAATTTGCGACCTGAAAAGGATTTGAGTGGATAGACCTCCTGGATGCCCACTTGCGGCCGTCTCTTTCCAACCAAAAGCAATGAATTTAAATATGAAATCAATGAAAGCACTGACAATGTGTGGAGTGCTTTGAGAAACCCATTAGAGAAAGAGTCGATCAAAATGTGAGAGAAACGGAAAACTAATTTAATTATTTCATTCGATACACAATTCATTAAAATTGAATTCAAGTCTTAAGACTGATTCAAAATCCATGTTTGAAATTTTCGCTTATATTAACTCTCCTTTCAATACTTCGAAAACTTCTTTATTCACATTTCATATTCATATAGAAAACATTGAAAATCATTGACTCAAAACAGAGATGACTATATTTTATGCGAACGAACAACAACTAAATTGTTAAAATTGAATATATTAATAGTAATATAGAATAAAATTAAAGTCAAAATGAATTTTATTTGGAGTGCTGACCCTCTGTGTTATACTCTGTAATAGAGAATTCCTCCTTTAGGTCATCTCTGATTGTTTATATGTTTAGCCCATAATTGTGTTAGTGTTTGAAATGCGAGTCACATAACAGTCTTCACGATTCACTTCCTATACATATGCATAACAGAAATTAAATTTCTATTTTGTTATTTTGAGAAAAATGTTTGAGTCTATTCATGTCTTCTTCATTTTAATTCCTAATGGAATAGAAAGACGGAATTGTCTCAATCTCTATAAATATGTGAGTGAGGAGCGAAACATTCATTAAATTTCTAATTTATTATTTGATTCATTTTTATGATCTCAATCTTAATGTTAAAAGAAATGAAAGTGTTTTTACTTTCAAATAATTTAAACGCTTTGTATTTATATCACGTCTCGAATGACTTAAGATTTATATTTTGTATAAAAAGTCGTAAATTGTTTTCATTAAATTCGACCAAATATCACCAAAACAAAAGTTTTCACTCCAGACACTTTCCACTAAGCAGGGGTGCCCAAGGTACCCGACCTCAGGGGGGTCCCTCAGACCAAAAAATCAGGGGGGTATAGGGGGTGTATTTTTCTGACTGGCTGGAGGGGGGGGGGGGAGTAGTGGGAGATAATTTTTCCAAAAAATTTGCCGCCTCGCTTCGCTCGGCAAAAACTTCGCGTTTGCCGCGCATTTGTGGGGCTAATGGGTCAGATTTGCCTCAAAATAGGCCAAAAAATTTGTCGCCTCGCTTCGCTCGGCCAAATCTTCGCGTTTGCCTCGCGTTCGCGGAGGGGGGGGGGGTCTCGTCGGGACCAAAAACTAGGGGGGTATTTGGGCTATACTTCGGCACCACTGCCACTAAGAAATTGTCAGACATTTGTTTGTTGTAATAATTATTCTTTTATTTGGAATAACTAGAAAAGTTGTTAAATGTGTTAAAAACAATTTTTAACGAATGATCCTAACTCAATTTTAGACTAAATGTTTCAAGCTCAAATTAATTTTATAGTTTTGATCCCAAATTTTGTTTTTACTTAATAATTTTAAAGTTTGTAAGAATCAATAGACTAAAGCTCTTCGTTAGTCTCTAAGGTTTAAAAGAATTCTCTTAATTTCATACATTCTGGCAGTGAATGCGGAAAGTAGTACACCATATACTCTATACACCATATACTCTATACACCATATACTCTATACACCATATACTCTATACACCATATACTCTATACACCATATAATCTATATACCATTTAAATCCCATCTTTTTCACTACATCTATGAAATGGAATGTAGTATATAGTTCTATCGTTTACCACCCACTTACCCCTACCCCCGTGGGGAGGTAGGTAGGTAGGGAGGGAGGGAGAGAGAGAGAGAGAGAGAGAGAGAGAACAAGAATAAACAAGGATGGCCCCAAATCCCTGCCAGGATTTAAGTATATCCTTAGATGTATTGAGAGAAAAATATAAGTATCGGTCATAGATTTATTATCTATTACTTTGATCCAAAGCTTGTTTAGAATACAATTTTTGAATTCTTTTGCAAAATTCAAATTTTAAAGAATATATCAGAACTTGATTTCGAGAAACCTTCCAAATAAATAATAATGAAAATGTTTGGATACTTCTGCCAATCATTTCACGAATAGAAGCAAAAGTTAAAAGACCAGTTCCAAAAATGTCAAATCCCACTATACCAAAACTGACGAAATTCCATTCCCCAAAATTCTTGAATTGTATTGTATTGTATTATATTGTATGTGGTAAATTCAAAGTCAATATAGGAAAATTACAGTAAATTCTTTTGTTGGAATCTCATTAATTTGCATTTATTTATTTACTTTTTGTTCTAGCAAATAACCTTTGTCCTGTTTCTAAAATTTCATCTCATATATAATCATCCTAAAAATAGGGATTCAAGCTCATCTCAAAAATATATTAAAATCTAGTAATAGATTCGAGATTAATAACAGCCATATTTTTCATGTATAACCTCCATGTTGATATTGAATTTACCACATACAATATTCATTTTCACACAACTAAAAGTGAGTTATAATTATGGATGCGCAAAGGGGGTATAACCCAGATATGCCCCAGTTTTTGAGCTCAGGCGATCCTTTTCACTGCAAAATCTTACTCCTTCAAATCAAAATGGTAGAGATTTATTTGAGTTTTGTCTTTAATGACGGTCTGATTTGTTAATATTAATTATTAATATATGAATTGACTATATAGTTGAGAATGAGTCCAATTTATCATAATAGTTGCTTGCTTTCGTTTCTTTCATTCAATGAAGAGACCCGTAAAAGCTCTAAAATCATCCGCTCAAAAGCCATACCTTACATATCAGTGATGGCCAAGTTTGATACAGAGGGGAGGGTATTTCTACTGGGGTATGAAGGGATGCTCGGATCAACAAAATAACAACTTTCTCGAACTCTGGACACAAAATAAGCCACCAAAGATTTCCGTCAATTTTCGAAAATTTTTCCGGAAAATTTATGGGGGTCAAAAAACTCCTCGGTTTTACATAACAATTTTTGGGATTTTTGAAAATTTAGGGGGGGGGGGTTTAAAAATTTTTTCCTCCAAAAACCACTTTAGAGACCAAGGAGGTCATCTAAGTTGATTGCGAGCAACATAAAAAATACCCACCTTTGGCCATAACTGCTTACATATCTTAGAGCCTTTAAAAGCTCTCTTCAATGTTTTCAATGTTTAATTTTAACTTTTAATTGGACAAAGGTTGTGATCTATTTAATGTGATCTTTGCTCAGTTTAATTACCGGCTCGAAGGAAAGGACTTCTATTTAGGTATAATTAACAGCATTTCTCATCATTTCTCTATAATCATAGGTCTGGAAGATATTGAGTCAGAGAACAGTTTCTGTTCTTTATATAAGAGTTCTTTGGAGGAGAAAATTACACGAATTTTGAAAGGGAAGTGAGAAAGTGGCCATTTATCAACTCTTCCAAACACTTTCTCTTTTCTCGTCTTACTATTCGAGTGTAAAAAATCTCAAATTTTGATAAATTTTACATTTCATTAATTTATAACAATTCCAAAATAAAATACAGCCAAACCATTCTCTAAGACCCTTCGTTATGAATCATCAAAATTAATTGATTCAATTTAATTAAATTGTAAGTTTTAAGTACTCAATGATTTTTCAATTTGGGGCTTGATAATTTAAAATTAGGTTTCAGGGGTGAAACCATTTATCTGCAATCTAGAGACTCTAGTTGTGATCCTTCCCTGTTTATAGTCCCTCAAACATAAAACTCTTTACCTCCTCCATAGGCAATAATGTTAAAATAACCTAGTTCTCTGGTCCCTGAACACTGCATCCACTATAAGAGATCAATGAATTTTTTGACCTCTTTATCAAAAATAAAATGAAAATCTATACATTTCAAGGAAATATTTTAAATAATTTTCATAATTAATATAGAAACTAACTAGTCATACTCGCGAAATAATCAAACAAGAATCACATAGTTGGATTCTGTATATCAATAGCTATTGAATAAGGTAAGTTTTGTCTGCGTATGACTATGTTTAAGCGAGTGGCAGCCGTAAGAAGAATAGCTAAAAGTTATGCAAATTGTAAGATGCATTTTCAAACATTAGTAGTACTTTGATAAATGACTTTTAAGCTGAATGATTAGCAAAGTATAATCACTTCACTTATATTAAAGAAATCCATTTTTGTATTATTTATTTTGTTTACAATCAAATAGAAAGAGGGTATTGCTCATTCTATTAATTTACTTGCTAAGTAACCTTGATCTAATTATTAAAGTTTTATTTTTTCTATCAAAGACTATGGGGTATTTGGACTATATCCCCTTGCCCATCCCTGATTTAAAGTGAGCGTAATATCATAGTAACTTTGCTATAACCTCTACCTCGTTATAATACTTCAATTTTCCTGAATCAAGAGAAAGTATATAACCAGGTTCGACTGTACATAAAAGTGAAAGAATGTGATACTCTTTTAAAATTTAGAGACAGTATATATTTTGTTCTTATCAAAAATTCAATGTTTAAAAAACTTTGGGTAAAATCTTAGTACAAGCTGTTAATGATATAAAATAACAGGAAATTATTTTTCATGATTTTATTCTTTCATCCCTAAAATGAAAGCGATTTTTAGATAAGAATTGCTACAAATTTTAGGAAATTATATAAGAAAAGACAATATAATTGTATTTCAGATCAACATTTTATGATTACAATTATATTGTTCTTAGCAATTAAAGAACTGAAATAAAAATTGGCTGTAACATTTTATTACAAATTTAACAGTATTATTCAAAATTAATTAAACATTTTTTGATATAAAACAATTAGAGTGATATCTAAGCTTTGGTTAAAATCAATTTATGATAGACAGCACACTCCTGTCCGCCGCAATACGGATTTTTGTCTCGACCCGTCTCATTAAGCTCTGGGCATAACTTTTAGGGGTATTTCTCATTATACTTTTAATTTTGGTCACCAAATCTAAAATTTTAGTTATAGTTACTCTTCTTTTTACCTTTTTTATGTTAAAAACAAACTACAAGCTAATTTTTCATTCCCCCTTTTTACTTTTTTAAACTATGATCATAGCACTGGTTTTCATATTAGGATTTTTTTCATTGGAAAATCCAATGAGTTTTCTGACCTCTAACACTTTAGATGAGTACATTTCGGTTAAACATCTATCTTATTTAATGAAGTTTCCTGTAGATAAAAGATTATATAACTCTCTAAAAAAATAACGGTCCAAACAATCAAAATCTTTATTAATTTTATTAATAAATTACGTTTAAAATTACTGTCAATTTTTATTTCAATTCTACAGTTCCTATTTTACTCAACCCCTGTATGAGCGAGAGCAAAAGATAAATTTAGTATCATAATGTAATTTTTAATAAGACCACATTGAAAATATATAAACACCTTGGTTTTAAAAGTATACGTTATATGTGTACCAAACCCTTGCATTTATGCCTTGTTAAACAATGTAAACAAACCCCCATTATATTTAGGTTGACTACCAATAAAGCACTCAAATTGAAAGTTTTAATTTGTTTCAAATGAGATATTCGGATAAAAATAAGGTACTCTGGGTAAAATTTCTTGCCAAATGACTTGGATATTATGAAACATTTTCTTATAATTTGTTCAATATTTTTGTTCTAATTAATACATTTTCGCTTTCGAGATTCAATTGTACCTCTCTCATATCGGGGTTGACTGTGACTATAACTGTATATGTGGTTCAATGTTTTGATAATTGGTAAGGTGATAGTCCGCCATTTTTGCTTATTACAAGTTTAAACAAGCAAAAAAAGTTTTATTTTCATAAACAATTTGTATTTAGCTCTGACACTGCAAAATAGTGAAAAATCCCGTGAGAAAAGATTTGGGAAAATAATTCCTTTTACTTGGGATTTAAGCAAGTTTTTACTCCCGATTCTGGCAATTTTCATCTCCCGATTCCGACCGATTTTAGAGGTTTTAATTCCCGAATTATACTAAGTCTGGTCATAACTATTATCATAAAAATATCTGTAATATTTAGGGATAAATCGCTAAAACTCCAGAGGAGCAAAATATTAGATGATTTTTGACCACATATGGGGGTTTCAGAACAGTTTCTAAACATCCCTGTACCAACTCTGGAGTCTTGAACTTACTATCTTTGCTTAAAATCTTTAGTTTCTTATATACTCTTATATTATAAGTTGTGTTTACAATTGTATTCACTTAAGTTTTTATACTTGTATAATAAATAATAATTGTGTTAATTTTATTTATAACCAAATCAATTAATGTTTAATAAGCAGCTTTATTAAGATCGAATTTTTATTAGTTTTAAAGATTCTTTTGCTCTTTATCTATGATTACATTCTCTTTTTTAAAATGATTTATTTAATGTTCTTGGGGGTTTTGTTCATGATTTTATGTATTTTCTCAAATCGATTGTAAGTCCTTTCGATTTAAGCGGAATCTAAAGACAAGTTTCGGTGCATTTATTAAATGGAGGAAAACATTATCGAACTTTTGTCGCAAATATTATTGATTAAAAAGATTGCGACGAAATGAATAATGACTTCATATAAAAATGTTTCCAACTCTTAAGCGTTCAATTTGTTACTGTAAACCACTGCTTATTATTTTATTAGACTTAAAACTGAACACTAACAGACCTGGTCTAATTTTTTTAGACAAATTGCCAAAAACTTAATTATAACATTAACAGTTTTCATTAAATAATTGAAAACATTTTCCTAAAAGATCAAAATTCTGTATATTTTTACCATTTAGAATTGAAGAAACAACGTTTTTAAGATATATAGCTAATTAAGTTTCAAACTCCATCTCTTTCAGCAAACAGTTCCGTAGCTTCCTAATGAAATGCCCATGGTTTTTAATTTAGGAGGTTTTTGAAACGCAGTTTTTTTTAACTATATGTAATTGGCTTAGGGCCCTTCCTGATATAATATCAGTGATATTATAGGAAGATCTTAATAGTTTCATGGTTGAGACCAATGTGAGAGATTCTTCATTCTATCATGGTTTTTACTACATTTATGAAGTAAGAATGTAGTATATAGTTCTGTGCTTCACCCCGCCCGCCCCCACCTGCTTTCAAAAAATTTGAAAATATAAAATTCATTGTTGATGTTGCTTTTAAAGAAATTTTAAAATATGAAAAAGGGAAGAAGGATGAGATTGAGGCTGGCTTATAGAGAAATGCCTTGAAGAATAATGAATGTGGGACTGGATTAATTGGATATTCCTTGGAGAAAGATGGGGATGCCTATGAGGATGCCTATGGGGATATGCCTATGAAGAGAGATGAGGATGCCTATGAGTATGTCTATGGGGATATGCCTATAAAGAGGAATGAGAATGTCTCTGACCTATGGAGATATACTTTGAAGAGAGATGAGGATGAGGCTAGCTTATGGGGATATTCCTTGAAGAGGAATGGGGATGTCTCTGGCCTATAGGGATATGCCTTGGAGAGGAATGGGGATTAAGCTGGCTCATGAGGATATGCTTTGGAGCTCTTAGAGATGGGTTGTGAAACGGCCATTTTTGATGGAAATTTCATTTGGATGTAAATGTAGTGGGAATTAGGTTTGATTCGAACTTGTTTCTTAGATATAGAGTTTTCAAAATACCTCAAAAAATGTTCTAAATTTAAAGGAATTGGCAAAATTTGGTTATTAGCTTGATCAAAACAAGAATTTAAGAATCAAAACTTATTATAGTGGAGTTAAGCTATTTATTCCTAAAAAATCAGACATTTTTATGATAACAGTTATGACTTCAAAGTGGGTTAAATCACAAATTTTTCACTCCAGTAACAAACAGTTTTAATTCGACAAAATGACTATCTCCAATTATTGAACTATGTTAGTAAATATTACAATTAGCAACAGGGGTGGATGCAACAGTGGCCAAGCGGGATCAACTGATTATCCCCATTGTGCTCAAGGGGGGGGGGGTATAGCCCAAATACCCCCTAGTTTTCGGTCCCGACGAGACCCCCCTAGATTTGAGGCAAATCAGACCCCCCCCCCTCCGCGAACGCGAGGCAAACGCGAAGACTTCACCGAGCGAAGCGAGGCGGCAAATTTTTAGGCCTTTTTTAGGCAAATTTTGAAGCAAATTGGACTGCTCCGCCCGCGAACGCGCGGCAAACGCGAAGTTTTTGCCGAGCGAAGCGAGTCGGCAAATTTTTTGGAAAATTTTTCTTCCACTACCCCCCCCCTCCGGTGAGTCAGAAAAATACACCCCCCTATACCACCCCCTGATTTTTTGGTCCTCAAGGGACCCCCCCTGAGGTCGGGTACCTTGGGCACCCCTGCTTATCCCCCTATAGAGTCGAAAATATTGCTTTATCCTCCTAGATATATTCGTTATTTAATACTTAAATAGTAAAGAATGATAGAAAAGCCAAATTTTAATTATACTCATTTTTGAGATTTAACATTACCTTGAACTTGGTCTCAGATTTTGGCAGACCCTCTTTCAAGCGCATATAAAATTTGATATCTCACTATAGGGCTTAGCTATTTTAATGAATTTTGCATGATATTCAAATGAAGTGTTGACTCAAATTTTGAAATTTACTAAGATCTTTCCAATTACTCAGAGTCCTGTAAATGCTCCGAGTCAATTACTTGTCATCCACCTAATATAAGGTAATAATTTATTACTAATAAATTTTGAAATATCCCAAATCATCTTTGGGAAGCGTAATTAAAATTTCAAAATTGAACATAATCTTTCAGGGTGTCTTTCAGCTTGTCAGAAATCGCTTTGAAACAAAATTTGTATAGAAATTGCTAGAATGCTTTTACTCGAATTTTTACGAATTTAATTTGATTTCGATCGTTTGAATAAACTTGATAATATTTTTAGATTCCTCTGATGTATTCCTTCTTGCAACTTGAGTAGTTAAAATAGATGTCATTTATTCAATAGAAGCAAATGTATTGAACAGTTTTGCCAAATTCTAGAATAAGAGTCCGGATTTGGGGATAATTAATGTGAGTTTCCGCACATCTTTCCTAACATAACGTTAGAGTCTAACAGTTAGACTATAAATGAGTCCTTTTCATACTTTTATTATTATTATTATTAAGGGGTGGTAGTGACAGATATATTTACCCTACATTTTTCCGCCTCGCTTCCCTCGGCAAAAAACCCAAAGCGTCCCCCCTTTGTGTTTTTTTCGGGCTCTCCAAAATTTTGAGGGGGTAACCCCATCTAATTTGAGATGACAGTGAAATTGGGTCTCAAATGTCTGTCCGTTGAGTGGACAGACTTTAGTGTGGGTTCAGATGGAATTCACAATCATTGCATTGAATACCACTTTATTTAACAGTAATTTACAGTAATATACAAATATAATATAGTCAGTGGAGAGCTAGTGCGGCTTTTAAATTGACTGATTCATATGAGGTACAGCACATTAGGTGCTGGTACCAACCGTGGCGCAGAGGGTCGACTGTACAGATACGGCATCAAAACGTTCCTGAACCTAAATCATTAATCTCTATATCAAAACTTCTATCTATTTATTATCGATTTTGATTGAAGTAATATTTGACTAATTTTCAAAAATGCATAAAAACTTTGCACGAGTTTATTGAATTCAACTTTTATTTCAATTTGTTTTTCTCTTCAAATGAGAAAATGTTTAAAATGTGTTTATTTCTATTCAAACATTACTTCAAACAATTGCATTGATTTTTGCTGATTTTGATTAACTTGTTAATTTAATAAAATAAAGAAAAGATTACGAATCAAAATCAGCAAAAATCAATGCAATTGTTTGAAGTAATGTTTGAATAGAAATCTGTTTGAATAAAAAGTCAACTATGTGTTGTAGGTTATGAACCAGGTACAGGTTATATGGGCCATAATTCAGAGAGGATGAGTACTTGCAATGATAAAGTGATGGACAATGATGGACAGTAATAGACAAAGTCCCCTCCCTTTTAGCAAGGTTACTTTGCTTTGCACTTGAATTAGGATCCTCTCAAATTTACCCAAATATTTGCTGCCTCGCTTTACTCGGCGACGAGGGGGGTATATTTTGCGTTAAATCTCGGTCCGCGCGAGCTAAAAAACTAGGAGGTATTTGGGCTACACCCCCTTCGGCATCCCTGAGTACAAGTATTAGGGAACACAGAAAGAAAGGGCCGAAATTTATGACAATTTTGTACGTTAAATTTGGAAAGTTCTTGGTATTGTTTACAAATTGAT
>JAQGCS010001439.1:0-13847 GCA_034702105.1 Fuscozetes fuscipes | reverse complement strand
AAGAAGAAGAGCTTTCGAAACGAAAAGTTGAGATAATTTTATGCATTACATGAAAATTGAATAAAAAGCATAGAATTAAGTGAAAGACAGGCGAATGAGTAGTGAAATGGAGGGAAGAGTGAGGACTCAGTTCTAAGCCTTTATCGAAAATAATAAATTCACAAAATTCTATTGTTGTACAGAATATTCTGTGCACTTCTGTACAATGGATTTGGGACATTGAATAATAATAATAATAATAATGAAGAGAGTCATTGATTTCTCGCTACTCAGTGTTTCGTAGATAACGGGCACAGAATATCGATTGCTGGCACCGATACTTTTAGGTCAGAGCGCTGTCCACTCAGCAGTTCAATGTCCTTGAATTATGATGAGCTCAAATGCAGAAAAGTATTTGTTCTATTCGTTTATATTCTGTCCAAAATGTGAACTCATATTACTTGTGCTGTCTATTCGCTGGACATACATAATGTCCATTATATGTGACACATATTATACTGGGATTATGTGGCCAATAGCTCCAAGATTAGTTTTTTTCTATGTGTAAAAAAGAGTCTAATATTAAATAACCAAGTTCCCATTTACACATTTTCACTCAATTAAAAGTAAAAGATCGTGTTAAAATAAAAGTGATTGATAGAGACTTATAAATTTTAAAATATGATTAAAATAGATAAAAATAATTGAACTAGTTTTCAAGTTAATTTTAATCTAGGTGCTTCTTGGTTATGCATAATTGACAAGTTTACTGACCGAAGGAATTATATTTTCAATAATATCTGAACTAATGTCAAAGAAAAATAAGCTCTCGTTTATTGAGTTGACATTTGGCACAGCATTTGGAACAGCCTTTCAGCCTATCATTGATTTTTGCGACAAAAATAAGTCAATTGAGTTGTTTTTGAAAACATCTAAAAACTAAATATCAAGCTCGAGTAGGTTTAGACGTCCTAGATTAAATTTAATCAATTTTATATTACAAGT
Source organism: Fuscozetes fuscipes (assembly GCA_034702105.1). NCBI lineage: Eukaryota > Metazoa > Arthropoda > Arachnida > Sarcoptiformes > Ceratozetidae > Fuscozetes > Fuscozetes fuscipes. The sequence goes on along the minus strand of JAQGCS010001439.1, from coordinate 12,863 downwards.
TCTATTTTTAGATTAATCAACATGATAACATTGAGATTCTATTGACTTTTATAAAAAAAATTTTATAATCGAGTTTGTTTTCTAAAGAATTGAATTCAATAATTGTTTTAATGCCATACAGTCTAACCCCGTTAGTTTCAATTTAATAATACTAGCAAATGTTACTTTTGCACAACATTCAGAATATTCACCAAGGTTAGACGGTTTTAAAATTCTTTTCTATTAAAGTTAAAAATCAATACTACATTTTCATGGCTCAGTTATTTTGAATTATAACTAAATTATTCTTCAGCCAAATGTGACATTCAAATAGACTGAGTCTAATACACACACAATAAGAGTCGGGCACAGCATATAAAGGCACACATCGAACAGCAGCGGAATAAAAAACGAACGCATAAAATAATAAAATTTATGGCTTAACCTCTTCTTTCTGTTTGTGTATTCCCTGAAGTCTGAACATGAAATGAATTGAAGGGTGAATTAAAAATTAATTCCTAACATTTCTGTGATTCGATGTGTTTTTGTGTTCACTAATGCATAAAACGAGAAATTAAAATAGAAATCTCATCTCAAAAGATTACACATCGAGTCGGAGATAAATCAACAAAATGTATGCGTTCATTAGTGAGCATGGTAAAATTTTTTGATATTACATAGGATTATTAATTCTTCGTGTATTTGCCCATAAACTTAATTGAATTTCTTCAATTTATTTTAAATGTCTTGCCTTTTATATAAATTTACAGTTTTTAAACCTACCAATCAACATTTTATTATTGGAGACCAAATTAGTTTTGGGAAATTCATTTGAAAATTTTTAAAATTTCCTTAATTTTTGAATTAGTTTGATCATATCAAACTATCGGGTGAAGGATAATAAAAATATAGATAAGCATGGTAATACAAAATGCTAATTAGTTAATATAATTAAGAAAATAACATTTAAGCAAGTCCATAAATATTGTACAATTCTAGATTGACATGTTCTTCTTTTATAGTAATATATAAAGTTACAGTTTTTAAAACTTTAGAGATTAGAGCTTGATCATCACCAGAACCATACAAACCTCTTATAAAGCTGTGCATTTATCTTGAAATAGAAAAACTTATCTTGTTCACGAAATAAAATACCTTCAAGTTCAATTCAATATAATAGAAGTAACGCCCACTTCAGAATACACGTAGAGGGAAAGGATACGTGTGTCCAACGTATCCTTTGAGTGGACTCTCACGAAACGTTTAGAAGATTTGCCCGATTTATACCATGGTATATTAGATTTACGCGTGACTTAAGTGAATAAAACTCCAAATATAATATAAAAACAAAACGAAATAATTTCATTCACATTATAAATGAGTGGACACACAATCGATGGATCGATAAAAAACAGAGTTAGAGGGACTGTCAGAGCACTGGGAGAGCGCATAAAAGTTACTGGATTATTGCTTACATGTAATCTTCAGAGAAAATCTCTTCTATTATCTAACATTCGCTACAATTCTTTAACAGATATTCCATTAAAACCCCTCTCTCTCTCTCTCTCTCTCTCTCTCTCTCTCTCTCTCTCTCTCTCTCTCTCTCTCTCTAAGAACACAGCACAGGAGCTCTGGTAGGAAATGGAAGGTATAAGTTATACCAATGAAAGCGCGCACAGGAATGAAAACATCTGTCCATAAACTTAACTCATTTTATGGCTCAGAAAAAGTATTACTCTTTTGTGTTGTTTTTCTACAAAAGAATAAAAATAATAATAGAATTGTCTGAACGAAGAACTCGAGGAATAACAGAACAGAAGAATAAAATTTGAGTGAAGTTCTGCTTATTATACCATATCTTTTATGACGCATTTTGCGAATACACTGTTGGTTTTGTAGTCACTAAAGTATGACGAGTAATAAGTTTTTGAACATGCACCTTCAGGATATTCATTAAAATTAGACTATCATGCTTATGCTCGAATAAATATCTTCACTTACAAGTTTGCTCTAGCAATTTTTGTTATCATTAATATTTTTATTATTAATAAATTTATTTAGCTTAAAAGGAATAATAGATTAGCATTATTAAGTAGCAAGATAAATTTTATCAAAAATTTAACATTCTAGCTAATCAGATTTATATATGAATTAAAATAATAAATATTTTCACATAGAGCATTAAAAAAAGTACATTTGTATGCAATTGACCAATAGCTACCTTGCTCATATTCAGATTTAAAATGCGATTCCATATGTTATACAGAATTATATACAGTCTATTATTCTATAGTTTTATATAAAAGCGAAAGAAAAAACAATAAGAATATTATGAGTGAATTGAAAGACAACATTAGAGCCTCTCTTTTCATAGAAAGTGTTTTTTATTATTAATATTTTCGGCGCTTTTATCTAATAATTTAGGCAACAGATAGTCTATTCCGTGCTCTCGTATCAGATGTTGCCGTTCGGGAGGAAAGACATCAAAAGCCTGTGTCGTTAGGAATTACAATATTATTCTGTGAATAATATTCTGTGCATTTGATTCCTCGCTATTTTTAAGTGAGTTTTATTTTATCGATCGATTTGTTTGGGATTTCGTTGAACTCAGACTTTACTCAATACAAATAGTAATAAAATCTTATATCTATACTCCGTATCCTTTGCACAGCCTATGGAGCACAGCCTCAAATATTTTTAAAGTTTATTCTTTTTCTACACTGATGAATTCACTGAAGAATATTTTCCTTAGACGTTTGCACAGTTCTATCTCACAGGAATGATAGGCACATATCATTGGCCAGAATAAAGGCTCAGAATAAGACATCAACTGATTCTTTGCGAGGAATAGGCAATGATTGAGTCCTGGAATAAAATTTACATTCCTTATACCTTTATCACTGCAGTGGAAGACATACACATATAGGGAGTGAGACATCACTTCTCTCTCAGCACAGAATAAAATTTTAGCAGAAGATAAGTATTGAATATATTTTTCGACCACTTTTTGAGCGAAAGGCAAACGAGAGATAAGTTTTTACATAAAAAATGTGAAGAAATGTCAATAAAAAGCAATTTATTTGAAGCAAAAATTTGCTCCATTTTTGACAACTCTATCATTTTGTGTTATTTGATAAATTGGACATTTGAACTTGATAAAATCAAAATTTATTTTACTTTACTGCGTTCCACAATCATCAATAAAATTATAGATAAAAATTGTACAAGGCCGCTAGCGCAGTAAAGTTTGCATAAAAAGTGTGCTCATTCACTTACCAAACCGGAGGATGTAGTAGCAAGGTAGTCAGGATCAAGAACCATATCTTGCAATGCCATACAGTGCCCAAACCGATCATTTTTCCGGTGTCTTTGAGCCAACTCTTCCTCTCCTCGTCTTCTGTCGCCTTTTTATGTACGTCTTTGTTAACACTTCCGTTTCCGATACCTTCACTTCTGGCACAGCCGTCAAACTCCGAGCAATCGCTACCATCAATACTGCTGTCGACTAGAGTCGAGCACATTCCAGAACCAGCAGGAGTTTGAGGCACACCTGACATCTGACTGTCCTCAGGCAGTGTTTGACTTATTTTCTCAATTAATTGTCCCTTTCTCTTCAGAAAACAAGCTTGTTGATTCCATGTCTAGAAAAGAATTGCAAAAAATTAATCAACTAAATGTATTTAATCAGGGATGAGCAGGATGCAATCACTTATTAAAGTGAGGGCTTGGTTAATATTCTATGAAAGGTTAAATTTATAATTAATTATGACTAGATGATTGATAAGGTGAACCTTGGCATTCACACGTGAGATCAGGATAAATGCATCAAGAATATTCTATAGAGGAATTCTTATCAATAAGATTAAGGTTCAAAACAATGAAAAAGAAGAAAAACGAGAAGAAAATGGTTTTCATACAATGGCTGAGAAATTTTGGGCTCAATTTTTATGATCGATAGACTCATACTCTCAGAGGTCACGACATGAAAAAATCATATCATTTATGGGGTATTTATATTCCTGTCCCAGATTTGAAAAGGCCAGCATGGTAGGCTTGACAACACCGGCATTCATAATGCGTAGTCGACCTGAGCTTACATAAGCTTTTTTCAATAGTGGAAGGAAAGCTATTACTCGTTAATCATTAGGATAATAAGAATAATAATAATAATATTCCGGTAAGTTTTTAGATTTGTGTGAAGCACCACAAAAACATGGCTCAGAATATATATATTTTGATGAGAATTATGGTCCGCCCATTCGGGCGCAGAATCGCATGTTTTTCGCACATAAAACACATTTGGATAATAAAATTCTTGTCTTTTGCAGAATATTCGTGTTTTTCACGAAATAAATCTACGAAAACAACAGAATATTATTCATTCGTATTTCAAATTCTGGTAATAAAACAGTAAATTTTGTTGAATTTATTTGTAAGTGATGTGCAATGGGTTCAACTTAAAATTGACATCCCTGCTATTTAAACTTTAATTTTATTCACCCATGACCTTTTAAATATTTATTTCTTTGAAATTTAAACCTGGTTAAAAGGCCGGTGAATTTCAAATGTGGATAATTGCTGCTAAAAGATTGATTAGCTTGGTAGCCAAATTCAAAATTAAATATTCATATATTTAAAAAATAAAGTAGAATAAAATTGACTGAATATTATTCAATCAAATCTACATAACTTTAATGGCATTTGAAATATAATAAAAATATTTGCAATACTCAAGAATAGTGTTACATATTCTATTCTCATACCCGCAGAAAGCCTCATGAAATTCAACCTGGTTAAATTGTCAATCCTGTAGAGACAATCATGTAAAACATGAAAATGTAATCTAAAATATTGTGGGAGTTGTCAATAATCAAAGTTGGTTGTGGAGCACAGCACAGCCCCTGGTTGCATACTAATCGATTATGTGAATTCCTGTGGTATAAGTCTCTTGTGCTGAGCTCTCAGACCACTCGAGACACACATAAAATATAATTTTTATGTTTCGCCATTTAATGCAATTATGTTAATCAATGAATTGGATTTTCGGACACGACTTGAATGACATTAGCGCTCAGCACATGTTCTCAGTCTGTGATCTCAAGAATCACTTCAATTAATCATTTGATTCGTAAGGAATTCCTGTTATTATTTGTTGAAATTTCTATGAAATTCCGGGTCATTATAACCAGGAAACAAAAGGAGGCAATGAAACCAAAACTCATTAAACAAATTCATAATTAATGAAAAAATCAATAAAAAAAATTATTATAGAAATTCTCATATAATTATTATCTGTATTTTTTGATTACAATTTCTATTTTCATATTTCATTCATTTGTAGGAAAGCCATTACCGTTGAGCACATCATTAAATTGCTGTGTCTGAACACAAAGCACATGGAACTGGACCTGGTAGACAAAGCACAGCACAATAACATTGAATTAAATAGTTTTGTGCGACAAATGATAGCTTCCATTTGCCATTACATTATATTTAATACAATTATAACTATTATTATTACTATTAATAAACAAAATGACATTTACCATTCGAACAACCATTATGGTTGTTATGACAGTTTTCGCACAGAATGGAGAGAGAGAGAGAGAGAGAGAGAGAGAGAGAGAGAGAGAGAGAGAGAGAGAGAGAGATGAATCTCTTAATGAAATTATTACTTCAGTTATGATAATATTGACACTAATCCGGACATAAGCTGACAAATGCATTCTGTGCCCCTCCCTGTGCATTAATGGCTTAGACCAGACCTCTATTAACTGAGTGGAGAGTCAGTCGAATATATCTTTCGATCCGTTAATGAAGACATAGAAAAACGAGTAGTGACTCAACTGAAATGTCGGAAGTGTTGTCTCACTTTCCACTTCTCTGTCGCTGCTCTTTGACTGACTGTCCCTTCAGATCAGAACAGCAGAGCATAAAGTTGACAGCACCGGGCAGTCACTATAGCCAAAGGTTTTTTGTAATGATAGTAATGGATGTGCGAAAACATCTCAATTGTTGTGATTCCGCAAACTATTGCACTGCATATCATGTATGCGCCTCAACACACAGAAATGTAAACATAGCAGAATCAGCACAGAATAGCACAGAATAACTGCATAGCTTTTCAAACAAATGTATATAAAAGCGTATTATATATAATATACGAGAATATGAGACTAGGAATTAGTTATTCTGTGCTCTATGTCTCTATTTTATGGAGGGATTGCCATATGCTTGTCTCTAAAATAAATTTATTAAAATAATTTTTGATCTAGTCAGTTCATAGATTAAATATAGCCATAATAATGATGTCTGAGCAACATATTGACCAAGTATGGCACGGCATTCATTGATCAATCAATGAAACTGCACTATTGACAGCGATTCTTCATATTGAGCATGTGCAATTTGGTAACAATCTATGTTAGGCCACCCTGGCAATTCTTTCCACATTCATTGATTGCTAGACTCTTCTTTGCCGAGTTTTATCCATTTTCGTTTTGACATATTATAATAGATGAAACACACACTAAACACTATGACTGTAGAGCACAGCCTAATGGATAACATTTGTGTGCGTTTTGAATGTCTTGAGACTGACATCAGAGGCATAGATATCATACGATATGAATAATGAAGACCAGAGTCTAATGCTTCGTATCGTCAAAGAAATTGTATCAATCAATATATGGTAACCAATATTTGAAAAGGATATTATTGAGAATCAAAATGTTGTTTACCAAGGATATGGAATATTTCCAAAATAGATACAAATATATTCTTGTTATCCAATAAAAATGTAAAAGGATTTGAAAACAATATAAGTTTCGGTAAAATGGGATTATATTTCAGAATTTGAAACAAACAACACTTGAATTCAAAAGTATTTTATCCATTTATTTGTCGGCAAAAATATTATGCAAATAATGAGCAGGAATTTCAACAGAATCTCTAAGTGTAGTTTAAATATTGATTCACAAAAACAAGGCTTTCCTACAAATCCCTACTTATTCTGTGACAGAAATCAAAACAAAAAAATACTTTACATATATTTTTACTTTCATAAGACGTCAGAAGAAATTATATGCAAAATATTTTTTTCTCCTTATTTTCCAACAAATTTTGTGCGAATCTATTAGAAATACAGTCGAACCTGGATATATTCCTCGGCTTGGCTTACAGAGGCTCAAGGAAAATAAAAAACTACGTATAATAACAAGGTTACTTTAACATTTATTTCAATCAGGGTTATTTGAAAAATTGATGGACAATAACCAGGGAAGTATTATAAAAAAGGCCAATAACCAGGTTTGACTGTAACAGTCATTAAGAACACGGAATAATTGACTTCAATATAATTGTCGGCTAAGACTCCCGAGGATTATGTCTTCGACTACTTATGGGTTGTCTGAAGCATACGATTATACAAATGAATGAATAAATGATTTTTCATTTAATTTCTTTTATTTCCTTTTTTCTATTAATGGGAACGGAATTACATTCTGTGCCTCTCATTCACAAAAACAGATATCTATTCATTAGAATCTGTGGGTTGGGATGGCTGTGCCGAGTGCTGTGCTCTGCTTTCTATAATTTTGTTGTTGAGATCACGTAATGGTATTAGAGTTTTGATGATAAGAATCGATAGAAATCCTAAATGTCAGTAATCAGAGTTTAGGGGGTAATGTATAGGAGTGTATGAGTAATATCTTGGTAAATAATGTATAATAGTTGCTAAAACAAATGTAAATTAAAATTAGCATGAGAAATTTTGAGGTTTACTAAATCAATTGGTAAATATTTTTATTTGTATCATGTTTATTTTATTTTTAACTAGTTTATCTAATTTCACCCCCTCTGGACATCTCTGTATAAATACCATTGAATCGCTTGAATACTGAACTTAATTGAAAAGACTATTGAATTTGAAGCCCAATATTCGCCATATATTTGCATTTAAATTAGAAAACCAGTGAATAGAATATTCTGCGCCAATAAAAGCAAATCTGGAGTTAGGACTGCAGATAATTATATTTATCTAGCATATCACTATTGTCTAGGTAAATATTTGAGATCGTCAATAGAACTAGAAAGTGCTTTTAATGAATTTTCAAATGAAAGGTGTAAACTAATTGAAAATGAACTTGATTCACTTTTGATAATTAAATAAAATAATTTAATTGAATAAGATCAATTTAACAAGTTAAATTTAGAGCTAACCTAAACTTAAAAACCTTAGAGGCTGTGATATATATTCGATTTACAGTTTTGAGACAAATTTATTTATTTTATTCATAAAACTGTCTGAAATCAGTGGACAGTTAGCACAGAATAAGTAGGGAAAGCCGTTTACAAGAAAAATACTCCACATATTTATTATAATAAAAACGGTTTCATCGACTCAAATATGTTATAAATAATTCATTAATAGATATGATGTTCGCTCTGTTGAACAAAAAGCACATTTTTTAGTCCAAATGTAGAGAAAACTAATCCTAAAAATATAGACTTATATTATATAATATATAAATAGAGATATCATATAAATGTACAGAATCTGAAGTAGTGATTAAATTTCTGCAAGATACTCTAATTGACTGACATAGTTATAAATATTTACTCCAGATTTATAAATTAACTGTGTAAATGTCTGGCCTCGTTTCAATTAACTAGATTGTTAACTAGTTAGTTTAATGTAGTTTCACCTATTAATTCAAGACACTTAGCCTAATTAGCTTAATACAAAATAAATGCTAATTTCTACCAGGATCAATATAAAATAATAAATTAAAATTGATATAGGGTTAAAATGTGAACAAAAATCAATTGTCCCTAAATCGAGGAATGACTGTATTCTAATGTTTATTATTACAGCAATTTTTCAATAAATTCTTAGTACTTTATCTTTAAAATTGAAGTCTATTTTAAACTCATCTTTCAATTTAACACTACTTTTAAGATGAAATAAAAATATTTTTCTAACATTTGAGACATAATTTAGAAAATATTTCGTAATTTTCGTTTAGAAAATCTGTGAGTTTTTAGCGACGAAAACACTGTTTGTGTTATTGATCTCTATTTTCGTCCATTAGTTTCGATATCAAAGACTGTATTTTCACATTCAAAATGTCATAAATATATCATAGATTTTGTTTTTATTTCAACGAAGAAGGTTTTGAATAAATTATTTACGTTTTTATCGACACTTTTCTATATATCGCGAGAGATATCAATAAAAATGAAAAATAGTTTTAAACAAAATTTTATAAAACTCTTGGAATTCCTTTTAAAGTATTTGAAATTTTTAAAATTTCTCATTTATTTTCATTTTTAACTCGAACCAATAAAAAAACATATTGACAGTCAAGCAGCCACAATTACCTTGATAAATCATGTCACAATTGATTAGAGAGGCATTTTTATGAAGATTTAGCCAGATAATTAGATTTGCAAGATATATAGATAAATATAGATTAATGAGCACGGGTAATGCCCTAGTAATTAAACGTGCCACCTTGGCCATCAATCAATAAACTCAATTTTTCATTCAAAATCCAACAGAATAAAAAGCAAGAATATTTAGGTCAAGTTCTTTGAGTGATTTAAGAAAAAACGCCTAAAAAAGTACTAAAACTAATTTATTTGAAATTCATTTAAGAGGCGGAAAATAAAAGTCTACTTGAAATTCAATTTGGTTTATAACGAGCAGAATTAGTACATAGAATATAATTATTTATTTATAAAGCCATTGATAATGAGCTCTAAAACAGAGCATTAGTTTAATTAAATACTGAGTTAGTGATAGGAATTCATTTCTAAGGGAATCGTTTTGGTTCAGTGATGAGCACCGATTGGCTCAAGAAAAATGATCGCCTTTTTCTTAGATTAACCGAGATCAATTACTTAATTATTTAACGAATATAAGGACATTCAAAACTTCGAGATAATGTTATAGAATCGATTCTTTTCATGGCCTTCCCTAACATAATGTCTGCCCATCTCTGGTTCAGTAAAAAGTTAGAACAAAAATTAATTCTCATTTAATTATATGTTTCTATGTTTATATCAGAGACTTAAAGTCAATTCCAGTAAAGTCCGACCGAATTACTAGATCTTAATGGCTTAGAGAGATTAAGTTTCAAAAATAACCTCGCGTTTCCATTTTAATTAGTTGCTTTTCTTTAATTCTTTGCGTCAAACCGTTCTTGTATTGATTTTTAATGAACTACTAGAAGATTTAGAAATTTTAATCCAGGTCATTATTTTCTTGGAATTTTCCATTGCAATAATAAAAGAGTCATCCTGGCTATAACCAATGCAACATTATACATCAAGAGCTAAATTCATTGGTGATGTAAATAATTGAATTGGTTATTTTTATTTCACACCCACTCTTTGATTCTGTGCTAAATCGTAAAAACAGAGCACTTCTTCTGCGGAAGAGGTTTACTCACAGATTCACTAAATTATATCAATAGTCAGAACACCCGTCCATTCATTGTGTCTATCCTTTTATAGACGCCATTTATTTTCTATTGCATTACGAGAGGGAAGAGTGAGGGAAATGGCAAAAGATTTAGTAGTTTATACTCTTATGCGATGATCGCACAGTCTTTAGAGGGCCGACAGAGTAGGAACTGTTAGTAAATTCTTTGATTGCGTTTAGAATAGAATACTCTGAGAAGGAATCAAAAACGAGAAAACTATTTAACTTAAGAGACGAATGACTTGAATTGATAAGCATTGAGACACAGGGATGCGCAGTGAACAGAGACAAACTCAGGGATGTCTATTAAAGGAGTAATAAACACTTTTTATAAATTTAAAATATAATAATAAATCATGAAACAAAAGATGATTACACTCCAAGATCAAATCCCGTGGGCTTAAAGTCATTCATGTGAGCCCACATATTCAGAGCACAGAATAATAAACAATGAGATTAATTGTTCGTTTCTTAACACAAATTTTCAAAATTCTAAAATTTTAGAATCAAAAAGACAGATCATTTTTTTAAGAGAGAGAGAGAGAGAGAGAGAGAGAGAGAGAGAGAGAGAGAGAGAGAGAGTATGACTTTTCAGCATGACTGTTTACTAGACTTCCCGTTTTTACAATACAAAAGGCTTGAGTTAATAAAATGGACTCTTTTTATAATCTTATTTGAAATCAACTCCAAAAATGTGAAGCACAACAACTGAGCGCCGGCACAAAAAATCGAAGACTCAGCTCAAAAGAATAGGAAAAGAATAATAAAAGAGTGAATTCGTTTCTTTATTCACATTGACTTCATTCGAGTCAAACAATTTCAATGATAAGAATATTTTTCTATTGAATCGCTTATATAACACATGATATATAACTTTATTAGTCATGATTTTAATGTATCTATAAATAACTGGGTAACCCAGGAGGGGATGTACACATGAATATCATTATTAGAATATATTACTCATTGATTATTTAGAGAAGTTCATTATATTAAGTGTTCTTGGTGGAAATTGTGTTAATATGCATATAATTTTTATAAGAAAACACCTAATATTTCCCATGGTAATTTCTATTCGAATATATTCAAGTATAATTTGTTACTTATATATTCATGCACGACCAGACCATTCATGTTCAGGGTAGTTTTTGGGTTTTGGTGTCTGGTAGTTCCTCACTTAAATCATCACAATTTCGGGGCTCTATTAAAGCAGTAGTATTTGAGCTGGCACCCCATCATTGGCCATCCCTGCTTATATACATGTACATTTCAATTTGAAAATTCGAAACATTACACAAGTCTTTGACTTTAGGGCTATAATTGACTAAATATTCTATTACTTCAATACTACTGATGATAGCACAGCATATTCTATGCTGTTCTCAATGTTTTTCCACTCAAATGTTTGCATTTTATGCACAGAATATTGCGATTGAATTTCATTGAATAAAAGTGAAGTCTTTTTCTGATATATAGAATCTATTGATTGAATAAAAAGAAAACGAAAATAATATCAAAATTTTTGAGAATAAATCAATTCTTCAGAAGAAGTGATAGAAAATCAGATCCTTTTAAATAAATTCTAAGAAAAATTCTATTGATTTGAAAAATAAAATCTTATCAAAAAGTATCTAATTATAGACTAAATGAATGCAATAATGAGTTTTGAATTCATCAGAGTCTATAATTAAAGCCTAGAATCAATATAGGAATTCACCGGAATATTGATCTGAAAATCAATTCTTCATTCGAGCAAAATATGAATTTACGTCAGAGTTTGTTACAAAATGTTTTTCATTTACTTTCAGTAAATGTTTTCAAATACTGTAATAATTTTCTACAAAACGTCTAATTCTTGTCACAAAACTAACCCTTAAATTCTTATTTAAGGCTGTGCTGTCTCTTCATTTCCATATCGCACAGAATGAAAGGATAGGAATGAGTGCAATAGTTTAGAGACTTATTTGAGGCTGTATTCTTGATATATGACAAGTAATATAGTCTAAGAGCACAGCATAAGAATCAAAGAATAATAACAATAGAGAGGGGAAAGGGAGAGAAGTAATACTTATTCCGCAAAAACAAATCATTCGAAGCATAGAATAAAAACAATTTTTCAAAAAATTCTTTAAAAACATAGAAATTACAAAATTCTTGGCATAAAATATAGACCATATCCTACTAAATCCAGTAGACTAACCCTGGGCTTAGAAGAAGAAAAATGGGATATTTAAGGGATAAAAATAAAAAATAACCCAAAAATGCTTACCATTCAGAAAATTTTATATTTATTACCCAACGTTTCGCCGAAAAAAATGTCTTTACTCTTATTATTCACTTAAATGTGTTGTCGTTTTTATAATGAATTCTAATGTAATGAACGGCAATATTATTAGTG
>JAQGCS010001438.1:0-13856 GCA_034702105.1 Fuscozetes fuscipes | reverse complement strand
CACTATACCTGATAATCTTCGGGTGCGGTAAATAATACTCAAGAAATCTCCAGAATTTATAAATAAGACATTTTACTTAATAATTAAGTGTCTCTCTCTCTCTCTCTCTCTCTCTCTCTCTCTCTCTCTCTCTCTCTTGCCCATTCGGAAATAAAAGTTATCTCGTTGAATTTCAAATTCAATTCTGAAAACAATGATATAATAGACCTAGCAAATGTATTTTTTACATAAATTTAGTAATCTTACAATTTAGAATAATAAATGTTTTGATATAAGGGTAAAAAAGTTAAATTGAGAAGATGGGAATAGTTAAGTTGCCTGGTCAGATTAATGGGATGTAGGAACAAATAGTTTTTAATAAATTTGATTGAAGCAAATGACATAATTTAAGGTAACTGTTGAATGAGATCTCAAGTAATTTAGTTTTGTCTAAAACTAATCCCATAAAAGTATGTGATTTTGCATTGAATCGCATCCCGACTAAAGCCAACACTAATATAGTAATATCTGTGGGTCTGTCTCTCGGGACCGATACAAAAGCAAACATTCATTTCGGGTAAAGTCATCATTTGGAGCAAAACATCCAACACTTCGATATACCGTTACGTCCATTAACTCTCTTCTGTTATTCTGAGCCCAACATTGTTTTGGCTCTAAGTATCGGATCAAATGAAAGTATTATTTGTAACAAATGACACGTCTTTACACAAAATCGTCTTCCATTGACTTTGTCAGAGATGGACAAATTCAGTCACTATTTATAATTCACCTAGACACTCAATATGCACATTCAATAATTCCACAATTCTATTATTCTTAGCAACCAACTAGATTGCAAATGAGCAGTCATTCTGCATTATGATTTGACAAAGATTCAATATCAAGATACTTTCAATGTTTGTTGAAGAAGGATGGGTCACATCCCTGACACTTAAGCGAACAAATTTTATATTTTGCGAACCTATAATTGAATCTATTTTTCTATTAAACGCTTCTGAAGTAAGTTATTGACAAAATTTGCTAGATCACCACAATCTATTTAATTCCGACTCAATTTATCGTTTGATTGATTTTTGGATTATTTCTATCAATCGATTAAATTAATGAATCGTTTTTCTTAAAAACCAAAATTTCAATCATTCATTCATACATTTGATTCAATTAAATCGTTTTTATATCAAAATTCATCAAAAGATATCACAAAATATCACAAAATTAATGAATATTTCAGTTAATTAATAATCAAAATTCTATTTTTAATTTTAATCGATTAGATTTGATTTCGAGTGAATTTTGAATGTTTTGATAATTAAATGATAAGCAGTTAATGGTTTGAATGGATTATCAAAAATTTTTTCGATTATAATTTGAATTTCAGTTTTTTCAAATCATTTGATATCTGTTTTCAAAGAAGAAATACACAAAATTGTCTGTTCCTGCTTACAAACCAAAATGTTTTATCGATTTTTAATTTAAAAATCAATATTTCATTCACTGTCTTCAATGATCCGTTAATTAAAGAAATAAGCATGCTAAAATCACTTTAATCTCAACAATTTTTTCGTTGGATTTACTCTTAAAAAACGCATTGTAATTAAATTCTTCTAACCAAGAATGGATTTAAGCGAATAATCAAAATAATTGACATTAAGATAAACGAGAAAATAGATGTTAAACATTGACTCAGATATTCTGAGTGACTTTCAATTGAAGGTTTCAATGAGAAGTCGTTTCCATGAAATCTCTTCGTTTTTTTGTCACATTTTAATAGTAAATATTTAATAGAACTAACCATTTCGAGTGAATTTTATTTATTATAAACTAGGCAAATTATAAACTATATAGCTCAATAAATTTTGAATTCTCCATGTATCTCCAAGCTATAGTTTCAAAATTTTGAGTCCAAGGAATAAATAATAGAAAAATGTTTTAAATTGAAAATTACAACAAACTTTATTAATCAAACACTTATTGTTTTACACGAGGATTGACATCATTTAATTTGACAATACAGTCGCTGTCGGCGCCCATATATGCTGGCCACATCTGGTCACTGTATTGCTTAATTTGGCCGACTTTTCCTTCTTTTTGATCGGAAACACATTTAAGATTGAGTCGAAATAAAGTCAATTCTCCCATATCTTTGACCAAATTGTTTGGAAAGGAGTTGGTTTGAGATTGCATTCGTTTGTTGCTGTTTTGGGCACAGATCTCTCTGACGGCCTCAACATAACTGTCATGGTCAAATTTCAACCGTTTGAAGTAAGAGTTGCTTTCCTCCAATCGAAGTCGACTTTCTTCTTGTGGATCCATATATTGATTAATACATTCCTCGACTTCGGGTGACATAAGTTTAACATTTTTTGATGGCGGGAACCAAAAGGTACCAAAAATTATGTCAATGGTCTTCAAATCTTTGTTTAAAGGAGGAGCTAATGTACCTTAAATTTGAATTCAAGAATTAATCAAGTTTATTTATATGTTTATGATCAGAAATGCCCAAGACTAGTGAACTCAGAGGATTCTTCTAGCAGATTTTTTTTACATGAAACGTTTAAAAATGAAACGAATTTCCGAAAATACCTCTTGGGCATTTTATAATTTGTTTTAGGTGAAATACCTGTTGAAATGACCCGTTGAATGCCTTCGCCGTCATGTATTCCAACGTGTCGTTTGAATCTTCGTCTGTTTTTGTAAATACGGTCATAATTTACTGGTCGGGTGTCATAAAGACCGTCGGGATATGAATCTCTCCTTTTGTAGTGATATTCTTGATATGAGGGTTGATATACTGGTTGTTCACTGTCTGCGTCTAAGGCTCTGTTGTCATACATATCATTCTGAGCCATATTTTCTTGAATCCATTGGAAACCAATTTTCGTAAAATTGATTGAATTCGTTATTTTATAATCTCTGGAATCGTAGAGAAATGAAGTATTGTTTGAACTCAAAGCTCGAAATTGAGTGAAAAGAGTGGAATTAAAACGAAGTTTACAAAAGTCAGCCCTCGAGTTGTCGTGAATTGTGGTGCCTGTAATAAATAAGACCAGTACAATTCATGTATAATTGGATGGCATCACTTGAGTAATGAATACCTGGTGCTATTTTAAATTGTTGAGATATATTCTTTTCCAAAGATGTGCTGTTCTCATATAATTCACACGAAGAAAACCAATACAAAAATAAGTCATTTTTAGCGGTCGTAGAAATAGTTATGGGGGAGGACTGAGTGCCGATCAGCATATCTATAGGCTTTTCCAAAAGTTGTTTGCCATTCCTTCCGTCCAAAACAGTGAACTTGAATCCGAAAATCACGATTGAAAATAAACTCAATTGAGATCAATTAAATACCTGTGCGCTATAGTAAACGGGAAATCCCGGACCGTATTGATAGAGAACTGCAAAATCAGGTGTACTGTCGTTATTGAAAAAGCCGACGGCAGGTGTCGAATAAGTTTCACTAGATGCAAATTCTGTTTTCCATATCTCTTTGAACTCGAGTCCATCGAATGCAATGACTGTTGAATTGAATAAAGACATAACTAAATCGAGAACATTATCGTCGTTGATGTCGATGAGAACGGGAGGGACCATGATCCCTTTGCAACAGTCTTTATATATAACTCGCGATCTATCCATGTGGTTGTTAAATAAATCATCGAAAGCAATGGCAAAAAGAGCGCCGGCATGTGTTTCACCACCAGTTCCGTATAATATTAAAAGAGAATTATCCGGATGTATGAGAAGCTGAGGTGAATAATAGCTCTCTGAGCCATCCGGAACAAGACTCCAAGATAGAATTTTACCTAATATTTCATTTAATTTACATAAAATTCATAATTCATATAATGATATAACAGACCTGTTTTAGCCGACATAATTAAAATTCTGCCCACTAATCTGGTCCTTTCATTTGGTTTTCTCAATGGATCACCCCCATGAATTACTATTATATCAGTGATTATTCAGTTATTTTGTTTCTAAAATAATGAGTCAATACTTGCCCACAATGTCTGGCACTCCATCGCCATCGAGATCACGCGGAACATATAGTGGGGTATAGAAATTGGAGGTCTCCACAATTGGATCACCGCTGTTAGGGTTTATGAACCAAACTATTTCACCCGAAGAGCCATCGATAGCAAAGAGACCCTAAAATATATATTTTAATGGATTTTATATGAAAGAGTCAAATAAACTGACAGCCATTCGACCGCCGAGAATACAATCTTTTGTTCCGTCGCCAGTGATATCAATATTGCAATTACTGGCAAACAATTCATGAGGAGTGTAACGGACCCACATTTGTTGTCCATCCTTTCCATTGACAGCCATAACTCCACCCCCACATCCTATCATATTAATTGATTATTGCATCGAATAAAATTAAATGGAGGCTCACCTGGATCATCTTTCGTCTGATTAAAATATATTTGACACGAAATCAAACTATAAGATGACGCATCCAAACCTGTGCGCCCAAAAGAAATGGGAATGCCATCAACTAATCTCTAATTGATATGAGTATGGTTCAAATTCAATTCTGTCAACACTCGTAATACACTCTAACCTCCCAGTTGTGAATCTCTGTGTTGTTATATTCCTCTGTTGTGTATAACTTTTACCATATTTGGCAGAACACCCATAGCACTAATGTAAAAAATCTCTCCCTATTGTGAACCCAAAACCTCCCTGTTGTCACATTTTCCCAGTTGTTAGGTATTTGATGTGACGAAAATGGTTCAGATCTTTCTCTGTTGTCATGTTTTTAGTTAAATTTTCAAATTATTATAACAAAATATTGTATTAATGTTCTAAATTTAAGTAGATAGTGTTATAATTATTAAACTTAACTAGTAAATAGGTAAAACTATTAAGTTATTAATTAAACTTCATAATTCGATTTATATAAGAATTTATGACTATTCCCTGTTGTGTAGTCTCCCTGTTGTGTAGTCTTCCTGTTGTGTAGTCTCCCTGTTGTGTAGTCTCCCTGTTGTTAGGTAATTCTAGGTGAAAATTTTACTACACAACTGGTAGGTTGGAGTGTATGAGAATAAGAAATCAATTTTATTAAAATTTTCTTAAGGCCACAATTTAACATATTGGCTCATCTTATTGATCAAGCTCATCCTGAAATTACATTAGCTAATTAAATTATTATCTATTATGTCCTTGATTATTTGTTCAGCACACGAAAGAATTGTTTGGATTTGATGATATGTACGATATGTACGATATGCATGCTCAGTTTTCATTTTAAGAAAATCACTGCTTGGATGTGATTTATGACAAGTTAATCGAAAATAAGACGTTATGTAACATGAATTTCAAGTATTTCTAACTTTGATTCGTTGCTAACATTATTGACGATATGTCGGAAACCTTTGAGACATTTAAAAGTTAGTTTCATTAACTCTTGTGATGGCTGGCAGTCAATCGTATCAATAGATGTGATCAAAATTTATTTTACTATACTTTCTGTTCAAAAGAACAGAATGAAAAGCCTATCCAATGGAAGGCATTGAAAGCCATTTAGTTTATGAGTCGATATGTTTTATATAACGTTTTGACGCCTAAAATAAATTCTGTGAAACTCAATGAAAGATAAGAAAAATGATTGAAATTCAGTAGTCGTTCGCATTGAAGACAAATAACAGTGAATTTCTAATGATTTGTATAAACATTAGTTTTATCGAAATTAACTCGAAATCGATTATAAAAAGCTGCCGATAATTGGCTGGAAATTCACAATTGAATGCATGTTTAATATAAGGAATAATATTATTGCCTTATTTCAACAAAAAGATGAGAACTTATGACCCAATTATATAATGTATTAGTTATGTACCAAATATTTGTTCAGTAATATTGATATCATTATTGAATTGAAGGTAAAACTAATAAAAGTTATTCAAATCGATTTCTAAAGATGTGATCAATATTTGTCAGAATTACTTTTGACAATGGTGATTCTTGTCAATTGTGTCAATGCTAATCCATCATTTGTGTTTTGATCGTGTATTAAGTCTACGGCTTTGTGAAATTTCACAAATGTTTTCGGTATTTTATTAAACATTATTTAAGAAATTCTTTTTTCTATTCTATGGACTCTATAGAATGTAGAATAAAATATAAAGAATTGTATTTAACTTCAATCTGTCGGACAGAATACTTACTATTATATAATATTCTATGTGAGCATGATCTGTTATTATGAGATGGTTTAATAGCTAAAATCATTGTTTTCCAAAAATATTTAAAAAAAATTCTCAGAAAGGAAATATATATCATTTTCTATCAAAAATCTTATGTAATCAGTTGAGTCTATGATTAGAATGAATTAACAAGTTGTTTTTTTATTTTATCATAATTATTCTACTAAATAGATCAGTCATAAGAATAATGTTATCTACTAAATATTGAATAGATCTGGAAATGATTGGCCGAAATCCTATTATGTTTTTCATTTATTACTTAATGTCATATTACGACACGTTTTGGACAAACATTGATGTAATCGAGTAAATAGTAATCGTTGCCAAAATGCAATGAAAAATATAATCGATTAGAATTTATATTCAATGATTATTTTAAAGCTGAATAAATAAATGTTTAGTATATAAATTCACTGATTATTGAGGCATCGAATCAATAATTAAACAATTCTGAGAAATATCTGATAACAAATCAGTGCTAATATCTCTCAAAAATGCATTCTTTCAAAGTTTTAATTTTGTTGGCACTGATTGTCTGCGCCGTCAATATTGCCAATGCCTTTCCGGTGGACGATGAGCTGGCCAATGAAGTAGGTGCTCGAGAAAAAAGACAGTGCAGCACAAGTGGTATGATTTTATTGTCATTTGTTAAGATTTATCTCACCGTTTATTTAATTGTTAGCATCGGCTGCTGGCGGACAACAGGCTCCCCGACAGAGAACTCAGAGACGACGAAACAATCAGGGACAGAATTCAAATTCATAGTTTAAATCCAATGAAAGTTATCTATCGCAATTTAACAAAATGACTCAGTCTTTAATATATGGTGCAATTGTTTAATTATTCACTAAATTTAAATCATTTGATTATTGATTGTTATATTTGAAAAAAGTAATAAAATTCTAAACTTATTCGCATATTTGATCGATTGTATTGATTTTAAGTCATATGAAACCAATGATTAAACCCAAATTACTTTTGATTTTTTTTGTAGAGGAATGAGGTAGATTAGAATCTTGGATATTGTTGTATATATTGGATATTCACGATTTTTTAAAGTGAATTCAGTTTATGCTTAAATTTTAATCAGTTATGTATTCAAAATAATTAATAATTCGGACCGTAAGGCAAGAGATTTTATTCAAACGACCTGTCACATACAAGACAACTTTCATAGGAGTGCTGCTTTCGTACAAGTTGCTTCAAATTTGTTTCCTTATTCTGCTTTGAGTTAAAATCATAATCTTATAGTGTAAAGAGTTTGTAAAACTTTTAGCTCACTTTCCTTTTGCGGTCATTTATAGCGTTATTAATTTCGAAGACAAAACAATATATCGATTTACTATCAAAAGAAATAATTTGCAGTTTGAGAGCAACAGAAGAGTTGAGTTAAAGAATTAGTTGTTCAGGGCAAATTTCAATCTAAAATATAAGTCACAATTTTCCAGTTATTAAAAAGGAAATTGGGTATTTTGATTGTTGCAACTAATACTAAAAGCTGGATATGAAAAGTCAATTCTTAAACAATAATAAAAAGCCGAAGGGGGTAACAGGCACAAGGTACAAGTTTTTACTATTCAATGTATTAAACTGCAATTAAAAATGATTAGACTTTAAAACAATATACCACAACAATTGATGAAAGTGAATGAAGCCGAAGGTAATTTAACAGTCTCATTTTTTGGTTCTCAACAATCAGTCATTTTTCATGATTTTATGTACAAATTCTCAATTTTAAATGTAATCGTTGAAGGTGAAGAGTTAATTTGATACAGGATATTAACCTTGCATAATTTATTGTTATAAGTGACATTAGTTACATTTAGTGGTGGGCAAGGGGGATTTTCTCAATTCACTCTTGAATTTGAAAAATTGTCCCTGTGAAGAGAATTCTTAGGGCTCTCGACTCCGAATAAGCTAGGAAGATGTTAAAAATTGTAAACCAAAAACGCTGAGAAATGAGAAAGTCCATTTTGCAAATTTTCACTAAAATTTACCATTCTACCCTCCATTTTCATTATTTCCATATATCATGATATTTGGCATATATGGCCAAGTTTGCTCATTTCGTCAAAAAAGTCTTTATGATACTTATCTACACATACTGTATATGAAGGTATAGTGTGAGGTATAGTGTGTCACAAATATTTCTTTAACTCACATTTGAATGCTTAACTTTGAATTATTTGTCTCAATTAATATAATTAATTTAGTTGCTTGTTTTTAGTTAATTTTCTATAATCATTATAATATTGGGACCAGTGTAGACCAGTGTGGACCAGTGTAGACCAGGGTCTCAAAGATTTAGATTTGAGGACTCACGCGTTTAGTTAGAAATAACAACTTTAAAAACATAATGAATATAACTTTGTTAACAATAATTACAGATATAAATATGAGGTACAGTACACCACATGGAATGCCGGTCAGTATTGACTGAAGCCTTACATGGTTTAGGTGCTTAACTGAACATAACATAGGATTGTGTAACAGGGTTAGTACTCATGTATTAACTATGAGTCATGTACAGGCTGTATGAGCTAAAGTTGATAGACTATGAGGGTTTGCTGTGAGAGCAAGGTGAGGGTTAGACTCGCCTAAATATAATGTATCGTTATTATTATATCGGTAATTTACTCAAGTCATTTTACATATAGGGACCAATTTTATTAAATTTGATTTGATTTGAGTGGAAATATATTATTAAATAACAGTCAAAGTATGGAAATAACACCTATTCTCTCAGCTTAAGTGACATGTCATTTTACCCAGCGGTATACCGGCACTATCATCAACCTCATTTTGTACCGACGTGCTTAAAATGCGGGGGAATACGGTAAATTGGTTAATTTAAATGGATTTAAACTGAATTTAAGTCTTTTAGGCAGAAAACAACCGGAAACGGCTATTCTAGAGAAAAATGACAACTTTTAGCGTTTCTTGTGCTTCCGGTAGCCATTTTATCTCACCCCTAATCCCCCGAGTTTTGGAAATTTTTGATTCAAAAAACCCAAACAAAACGTCCTTAAGTTGGAAAACCTCGCCCACCCCGGGTACATTTCAACTTGTATATCTTAAAAATAAAAGACCGTAGGAAAAAAATCCTTCACCTGACCCCTGAAGTCTATGAGATTGGCTGTACCCAGTTTTTTTCTCTTCACTTCCTCACTGTATGTCTCACTGATGACTCATTATTAATGTTATTAATGACTCTCAATGTATAAATTTAATAAAACTTATAATTTTGTGGTTATTTAATACAGAGAATGATACTTTCTAATCAATATATGCTAATATTTTACCAGATATTTGCTTAAAATATTTTCATATAAAATTGGAATTCTGGTTGAAAAACTAAAATGGGTGACTAAAATTCAAAAAGTTGTTAAAAATAAAATCAATATTATTTTAAAATATAGTCAATAAGGCCCTGAGTATATTAATCGGGCACATTTATGTCCTGGATTAACGGTAGTAAATAATAAATATAATTAAATAACTTATAATCTATGCCCTGGTTATAAATGAACGTAAAAATGTTTTGAATAAACATTGATTTAATCAAGTAAATAATAACTGCTGTCAAATATCATTGAAAATATAATCGATTAGAATTCAATGATAACTTCCAAGCTGAATAAATAGATGTTTAGGCTATAAATTGGCTGATTATTAAGGGATCGAATCAAGTATTGAATAATCAGCTCTGAGAACAACTGATAACAAGTTTGTGAATTACTACAAATAATTATGCATTCCTTCAAAGTTATAATTGTGTTGACACTCATTGTCTGCGTTCTCGATGTTATCAGATGTCAAACCGATGATAAACCAAAGAATGAAACGGCAGTCCGTCAAAAAAGAGAGGCTGCGCCATGTAGCACCGGTGGTATGTTCTGGCAATAATTTACCAATTTGAATTTAAGTTTCAATTTGCTTGATTAGCTCCTGGCGATGATGGCAACGATGGCGGACAACAGTCTCCCCGACAGAGAACTCAGAGAAGAGGACAAAGATCAAATTAGAGCATCAGTTATACAACTTATATAACTTGTAACTTTGAACTTTATAAATGATGAAAGTTACCCATCAATTAGACACAAAACTTCTATATATTATCCGAAAAATTAATTGTTAACACATTTTGACTTAGAATTAGTCGATAATTATAATGATTGTTCTCTGAATTCAAATCATTTATTATTTGAACAAAATATAAATTAAAGTTAGAAGTTCATTGTATACAAGTGTGTTGATCTTGGTCATGTTATATGAGCAACTGTTACAATACTATAGTTACAAAATATCATTCGAATACTAATAATAATTAACACGAAATATACCCGACTCATGATGATCTTGCAATATTATATAAATGACCACGTTTTAGAAATATAAAACATGTGAATAGCATAGTTCAGATAATTCAGTTTCACTTGCACTTCAAAGAGTCAAGTTTAACGTCATATCTGATTTTGGTCAATTAATTAAAGTCAATAGTAATAAATCAATTATTTAATTTCTAAAGTTATCTGTGTTATTTTAATTTCATAATGAAAAGAGTGACTTTTAAATATGAACAATATGAATATCATAGGTATGTTACGTAAACCCTTGATTGCTAAAATCACCAGGACAAATAATTATTACTGATTATTGGTTGAATATAAGTTGTCATGTCAAATTATATTATTATAAATAAATTGATTTAATCAATATTTTGATGCGTTGTTTGCTTATAATTGGGAATATTATAGCTTATGTTGTCATTTGTGTCCCTTGATCTAGCTCAGACATGCAATTTCATGAAAACTTTCTGATCAATTTTCATTTATACTTACGACACAAATATTCAATTGGTTTGATTGTAAAAGTGATTAAAGCCATAAATCTTTCAATAAATAGCCACTAATGACATATCGATTGTTAACTTCGATAATAAAATGTATGAAAAATGTTATAATCCCTACTCTTAAGAATCCTATTTTACGTCAGAAATGTTTATTTATCTAAGAGTCGATCAAATTGTGAATTAGTCGAAGATTTACTCATTTGAGACAATATTCCTATCATTGCATTCAAAAGGATTTTCAATCCAACAAAAACTCATTACAATATTGTAGCCATCATTTGAACGACACTTGTGTTCATATTTTTAGTGAAAACCTTTCCAATTCAAAAATCATAAGTTCTAAACTTGGTATTTTTGATGAGCGCTAGAGTTTCAGCACTAAAACCGCGACCGCCGTCGCTCTCGTTAGTGACCGTCACTTCACTTGAGGTAAGCCTTCATTTAAATCATCAAATATTTATTAAAACTAATCGGTTATACAGAAAAACGGCAAAAAGAACCCGTTTTTCAATCTGAGTGATCGTTACAGAAGTGATGGACTTGGATTCGTTAATAATAAGAACATGGCTAATTTTTACGACTCAAGCTCAACAGGAACGCCTAAAATTGTGATAGACCAAGGATCAGATCCAGAACTTTTTCAAAAAAAGATGGAAGAGGAAAATAATAGCGTCGAAGATAATAAATTTGATCGAATGTCAAACAAATCAGTGAATAGCAACCAATTCATCGAATACTTGACTCCACCGCAACACAGATCAAGACGTGTTACGCCCTCAGAATGTGGTTCCGTCTCAACCATCAGTTCCGTTGGCAGTAATGAGTCTTCTAATGAAAATTTTAAAGAATAAGTGTTTCAAAAAAGATATTTTCATTTTAGATAAACGGAAACACAAGACCTCAGAATCATTGGCTTCCTTCAGATCAAAGCACAGCCAACAGAAAGATCCCGACACTCAATCCATTGGAGGCTGTAGTATAGGTCCAAGCAATGACTTCAGTCTTGGCACTCATTACGAAGCTGACCAAATGAAAGTGCGATTACTCAACTTTCTTTCTGTGATTTACGCGATCCTGATCATAGTTTTTGGGGCTATCATATGCCTGAGTGACCTTCAACGCAAAATTCATTATGCAAACAACGCATATATTATCATAACAAATACATTAGGATTCTGTTGGTTGACATTTCTCCACTTTGACATTCATCGATACAAACGGTGGGCCATTGAATACCTAAGGCCTACAAATAGCGATACAAATGATGTCTCACACACTGATGTCCTCAACTTTGATGACGATATCAGTATAACCACAGCTGTAATATTCAACTCATTAGCACCAAAGCCACCCCGCGATGACTCCAATGCATCTGCTGTGTCGCCTTTTGACTCAGCCTACCGTTTTCTACATGGAAAGCACTCGGGAAACTTTTATCTCAAGTGTGGAATAACAGGTATAATTGAAAATATACTAATTATCAACAAATATGTTCTAATTGTTGGCATCAAAATGTTAGTATTTTGTTTCGGAAGTATAATCCACATGGGAATTCAGACTTTCTTGCAAATTTATTATTTCATTGACGACGACCCCACGTGTGAAGACCTGTCGGTTATATTTGTTCTGTTCATTCGGTCGTTCTATTCATTCTATCAACTCTTTATGGCATTCAAGTATTCAAATGTCAGTTCATTTCAAATAAATTTTCAATTATTAAGTTTCTGATTGTTTGTAAAAAATAGATTCTTATAAACCGTTACCGGACTATAGCCCGGTTCGCATTAATGCATTTGGTGGGGACAGCCATATCTAATTGGTTCAACAC
The DNA here is from genome assembly GCA_034702105.1 of Fuscozetes fuscipes. NCBI lineage: Eukaryota > Metazoa > Arthropoda > Arachnida > Sarcoptiformes > Ceratozetidae > Fuscozetes > Fuscozetes fuscipes. The sequence continues at coordinate 958 of JAQGCS010001438.1, read as the reverse complement.
TATCATCAACGAAGCCATTGATGATTACGTACATAAAGTAAAGGCAATGAATGGGAGCGAAACCCAAACAATACTCTTTAAAGAATCAGTTGAGCATCAGATGTATTGCTTGGAAAAATCAATAGTTAACAAGCAATCAATGGATGCAATTCCTTATTTATACCCCTTTACAATCGAATTCAACATATTGCTCGCCATAATATGGTACGGCATTTGGACAAATATTGGTGAGAGTGACACAATTTTCTCATAATTTTGCTATAGCTCTCAAATTTAGACATAATTATTACCTTTCAATCAGTTCTAGTTTTATGTCTATCAGATGTTTGAGCAAAATTTTTGAAATATTTTATTACATAATTAAATAATTGACCTTGAATCAAAGTCCTTGATATTTATCTCAAAAGTAAACAGCTAAATAGCTGCCCGAATTAAGAACAAAATGAATTTATCATTGTGATCTGTATATGTATATAAAGAACATCTTGTGCCAAAAATCAGATTCCAACGACCACGGGAAAAGGGGTTTTTGGTCATTCACAAATCAGATAAAAGAGGGGAAATTTGTAAGATTAAAGAAAAAAACTAATCTATGAAATCTTTATTTTTATACCTTAGTAATTAGTGTTTAAAAATTTATCGAAATTTGAAAATAAGGCAAGAAATTTCTCCAAATTTATAAAGAAATTTCTGTCTATGGGATTCTTATGTTATTAAAAGAAATTCTATGGGATTCCCATGTTAATTGACTAAATCAATACAAAATAATATTAACTGTCGAACAGCGAATTTATTAATGACACATATGCTAAAACCATTGAATAATGTTTTATTGTTATAAATTACGTACCCTGGCGATATTCAATGAATCAACGGTATTTCAGCCAGTACACTCTTCAAGGTGTTTCTTGAATTTTGGAATATTTTTTACATTGACAAACCGCATGATTGCAGATTA
>JAQGCS010001437.1:0-13858 GCA_034702105.1 Fuscozetes fuscipes | reverse complement strand
CATATATAAGTGCATATATAAGTGCATATATAAGTGCATATATAAGTGCATATATAAGTGCATATATAAGTGCATATATAAGTGCATATGGACAGTTTTATAACTCTACAAATAGTAGGCAAACATTAAGAACTGACGCGATTTTTACCGTTCACTTTGTGTGATCTGTTTAGTAATTGATCTCTAACTCAACCATTTAAAGAAGTTTAGACCACATATTGCGGTAGATTAAGACGTGATCGAAGGTTAGGTGGTCGCCATTTTGAATCGCCATTTTGTTTTCACCTAATCACAAGTTTTAGACTGTGGTTTAAAAGCAGTTAAATTGTAGTTTAGTTTAAATTAAATTTCTGACATATTCTCTAAAATAAGCGGTATTTTAAAACATTTTCCTTTCAATCTTATAAATGATGTAATTTCCATAAATTCATTTTAAGTTCAGTTAAATTAACCAAAATGGAAGATAAAATGGCAGTTTGGCAAATATTGAGCCAAAATAGGGGCGCCTAGTTTCTCGTCGTTTTTGAAGTCGAGGGGTTCATTTAAGTCATTTGGAGAATCCTTGCCCTTGCCCATTCCTGAATGTCTGATCTAACTTGTGCTTTAACTTGTTTATGTTGAGGTCCTTCTGACCACCTGTGCCGGCCTTATGTCCTCCGGTTATAGTCTGGCAAATCTCATACAGTGTAACCCTGATTATGAAAACTGACATTTGAGTGGTTAAGTGTGCAGGTCACTTAATTTGGTACCAATACTATCGGTGCCGACAATAGATTAGTCAATTGATAGCAATGAGGTACAGCAAAAGCCGCTTTAAAGGCTCCATTTGTGTGTTATAGCGGGGTTTGTCGTATCGTAGTCTCCATAGCAAAAGCATTGAACACTTGCTCTACAGAGTGTTGAAAACGGGTTTCTATTAGTTTTTAGTGCTCTCAACGAAAACTTAAACTTTTTTAGATTTGAACTAAAAGGCAAATGAATTTACATTTTGTTAATACAATCGAACCTCGATTCAAGAGAATCATTGGTGCGGCCAAAATATTGCCCTAAATCAAATTTCTCTTATATCAAAACTTCTTAAAAAATGAATTTTTAAGATTTATAGCGAATTGATATTCGCCTGTCATATAAAACGTAAAAAACTCATTTTGCAAGAATGTAAAATTCATTGTGAAAGTCGGTCGCATATCGATAAAAGAGGGTAAAATTCAATATCAATTCGCTATATCTCTAATTTGTTAATCAGTCAAAAGAAGTTTTCAAACCATTCTTACAAATGCAGTATAAATCTAATCCTTGATTTTTGCCGACATTTTATTCACAATATTGTCTTAATAGCAGACAATGTGTTCATCAAATGAAATGAAACAAAACTAGCTTTGGATCAAATTAATAGATACATTTATTGCCAAAGGTTAATAGTACAAGTACTGAAACTAAATGATCTGACTTAAATGTTACACAACTTAGTTATCAGTAGGAATATCGAAACCAAATTTTAATTGAATTGAGACACAAATATATTAAATAGATTCCATTTAGACACCTGGGTATCCAATTAACTTTAGGTTACGCCAAAGACTCTCTGGTAGTGAGTGTGCATAGACTTCAGGGACAGATTTCGTCCATAGCTTGCCCTACAAGTAATTTTTTGGCAAATTTGTCTTCCGATGCGAATGTCATTCGGAACTTTTGTCTTAACTATAAAATTAGATTCAGTAGTTCACAATCCTCCCCTAGGCAAATCATAAGTTAGTCTCATTCCCACTCTTCTCCATTTCCGTTTTGAATTTTTTTTTTAAAACGTCTTCAACAATGAATTTTAAAATTTTTGAAAGCGAGAGGGAATGAGACGACAAAACTTTATTACATAAATGTAGTGGACAACAAAATAGTTTGAATCAAATTACAATTTCTGACTAATTCCCTTAAATCAAAGTACAGCTTATACCAGGGATGCCCAAGCTTTTCGGCTCTAGGGGAGAGGGGGTCTAGGGGGTAGTTTTTTGAATTTACCGCCAAAAAACCCGAAAAAATTTGCCGCCTCGCTTCGCTCGGCGGAAAAACTCAAAGAGTGACACATTGACTTCAATGAATGTAAATATTAGTCAAGTATATAAACTACAATTTTAGATAAACTCTCAGTAAATATATTAAATAAATTATTCAAAGTCTTCACTAAACTTCAACTTTTTGTTCAAGCAATAAGCTTTTCAATGCATTAGCTTAGTACAAAGGTTCACTTCAAGTACAATCCTTCCTAACCTTTGTACTAAGCTAATGCATTGAAAAGCTTATTGCTTGAACAAAAAATTTCTGTTGTTTTTTGGTTCTTATAATGAAATCTCTTTAAAGTTTGGACGGGTTTTAGTATTGCAAATGTTTGCATCTAATTGACGTACTTTTTGAATGAATGCTTACATATTTTCCACTTATTTTGAAAGCAAACGATTACGATATTACCAGCTCAACGAGAATATGGGTAAACAAACGGCAACAGAGAGCCAGCAGAAGTACAATCTTTGCTAAACCTTTGTACTAAGCTAATGCATTGTAAAGCTTATTGCTTGAACAAAAAGTTTCCATTTGTTTACCCATATTCTCGTTGAGCTGGTAATACATGTGTATTCATTCAAAAAGTACGTCTGTTTTGCCATTCTTATAAAACTGAGACTTTATAGACTATTATTTCAGTTACGAAACGCATTGATTTACTCTTTAGTTGTATTTTTCGATGATTTTCAGTGATTTCTCTAATACTTTCTCTAATACATAAGTTTAAGAGCTTTTGAGTGAAGACATTTCAAACTTGACTTTCAGTTGAAAATAATTTCCTAATTAATTGTCATTAGTTTAGTGAAAATCGTTTAATTGTTTTCTACGAAGTTTTGTTTAACACTTATCAATAGTAATCGCATTTTGTGAACGAATTTAATGAATGCTTACAAATGACAGTTCATATCAAATGTGACCATCGATTTGAATAACTATTTGTTAACAAATCATTGAATACAATGTGAATCAAAAGTTTTGATCGATTTGAGGCCGAATTCAAACTCTTCTTTGTTTGCAACTTATTTGGCGAAAGTATAATTGCTCTTAATTTGTGATCGTTTCACATCATTTATAAAACACTTTAACGGAAAGAATGTAGTTTTTGGTGCAATTAAGTGGACATAAAGTAAAGGTATTCTCTGATTAACAGCTAAACCACGAAATGGAGAAAATGGAAGATAATCCGAGAGATGATAATCCGAGAGATGATAATCCGAGAGATGATAATCCGAGAGATGATAATCCGAGGGATGATTTCGAAAACAATTGTACTTCAATTTTGAACTACGACTTCGATGAGAACGATATCTCTGACAACACTCATAACTCTCTGATCACAGGAAACGGAAACATATTGCTGTCCGCCTACTCTTTAAAAGTCAAACCAAAAGAAAACGAAAAGCAGTCATTTGAAGACGAAAATGATTTCTTCCATTTCAGTCCACAAAACAATAATGACTTAAATTGTGTTCAAATCGATTTCATATCTTCTTTTGAGGACTCAATCGCTGATCCAAACGACAATCAAATCAATAAAACCGACGGTAATACTAATAAAACTAATTTTAAATTTTATTTAAATTAATTTTTTTCTCTGATCAGTGGTTTCAAAAACAAATGGAGCTCAGAATTGGACAGACATGTGTTCAGCCGGAACTTCGAGCGACTCTCCGGCAAAACAATTGTCCGAATCGAACGAAAAATGTGCGGAAAATTGCGGAAAAGGTATTGACTTTATTTGGATGTATTGTAGACGACATACGAATGTTCGGCACTTTATTTGTATGAATCACTTCCCAATACTTTATAACCAGTCGTTTATAAAATTGGAGAACTTTCTTATCCTAATTCTGGGTCTTTTCTAATTAGTGGATAAGAAGTAAATTTAAACTGAGTAAGATTGTAATAGAGGTCAAATCACTGACGATATTTGCCATTTTCTGACTAATTTGTTACTGAACTGCGTTATTGAAAGTGAATTTAGTTTGAATATTGAATGTGTTGATTAACTTTACATAACGCAAATGCGGTGATGTTATAGTTATGAAACTAGGTAAAATTTATATCAATCTCAGAATTCAAAAAGGGGTTCATTAATGTAATTTTTATTGGCGAATGGCCATGTACAACCCAGATCATGTCCACTCGTAATGTAAAGAAAAAGCTTTAATTTTTCAAAAGTTTATGTCTGAACCAAATCTAAATTAACTTTAATACAAATATACTTAAAATAAAATTTAATGCATTATTGAGTTTAATGTTGGAATTATTAATAGAAAGTGTTGAATGATTCAGAGTATTTTATATTTCACTGGTGATCTTTTGACAGGATTACTAGATAAGTTTCCTAGTTAAATTTCCTATCAATTGAAGACTAAATTAGAAAAATAAATCTTTCAAATGAAAGCCTTTTCTTTACTTTGCGACTGTTCATTATCTCGGTTGTACATAAAAATTACATTACTCAATTCCTTTTTGAATTATGAGAAGAGTGATGTAAATTTTATCTAATTTCATAATTATAGCTCCCCCCCCCCCATTTGCTAGCTAGGTAAGGCTTTAAAAATTATATTTTGAGCTCAAATTCATTAATTCCTTTAATGAAAGTACAGTTTTGTTATGCGTTGTGATGCCCAAGCTTGACATCTCTAGAGTGGGTAAGTGGTCTACCCCTCCCCTTGAGCACCACTGGTGTTGTGCCATAATAACACAGTTAGCAAGTTTTTTAAGTCGAAATTCTTTTATATTCTGTTACATAAAGTAAAAGTACTACAAAATTATGTCCCCTTATATTAAAATTGCCTAAAATCGAGGTCCGATTGTATAATTAAATTAAGATCATTTAAATCATTTACCGAATTCTCTAACATAAGACGCCATGTCGTGTTATCTCAGTCTAGGAGGGGGTGGCGTACTATCTACGTAACACATGATGTTATTTAGAAGTTTACCCGAGTGGGGGACTTGTCTTATGTTAGACAATACGGTATACAAATAGAAATTGAAATTATAGACAAATTATGATAAAAGTTTGTTAAACTGAAGTAAATTTCCAAAAATTTCAAATGCAATCTATTATTCTTTGAATTCTTCTCAAATATTTGAATAATCTTGATAGTTTATTGTTAAATTGGTTGCTAATTGTTTGGTCGGATACCCATATGTGCCAATTCTTCTGCTCTCATATCTCAAAATATGTGCCATTTCTCGCAATACTTATATTTATGTAATTCTGAACATTAGAGAAGAAGAAAAGAGGACGGCCTCCAAAAAACAAGACTCCTTCAGAACAGAAATTGGCGATAAAGCAAACAAACAAGAGGTCAGCCCTTCGATACAGAATAAAAAAGAAGCAAATCTTCGAAGAAAGACTTCGAGAGTATGCTTTCAATTTTGGTTTAATATTCTCCTATTAATTGAATATTTCGCTCAGATCTGAACAATTGCCTCAAATTATTGCAAACAAACGCCAAATACTAAAGAGTTTAGAGGAGAAGAAAAAGTTTTTTATTGATGTCTACAAAAATAAAACTCCATTCGGGGAACACCTTATTAAACGAATGATGACAGTAGTGGGCAAAGAGTCCAACACTACTATTCTTCTCTGTCCCCAACCTATTGACAGGAAATGCGAATATTGACAACAAAATTGACAACAATTACATTTAATTCTATTCTATTCTATTTTAGGTGCTGTACGACAGTCTACGAACATTAATCGATCGAAATAAGCATTTATGAAAAGTGTTGATATAAACAAATATAAGCTCATATTTTAAAAGCTTATCACATATTTAGGGACAAAAATAAATATTCTATTTATGAATACATTACTTTTGAGTAAATCAATTAAAAGCGATAAACAATAAATAAAAAGCTGATCCTATTGTAAATTCCTCATATGTTTGGCCATTTTGGGTGAAATTGTCACTACACAACTGGGAAGTTGTACTGTAATTGAGAAGACTGTTCATTTAACTTCTTCTTATCAAGTTAACATTTCGTTTTATAAATTAGTGAGTAGTGAGTAATTTAGACAAGTTATAGAAATATATAGACAAACTAATCACTAGGAGAAAATTATATTAAATGAAGGAAGGCCATTGGGGCAGGGTCGACCTTTTACCTACTCTTTTTTATTCAAATAGGATGAATTTTAATTGAAATCTTTTAGCAATTCTAAAATATTGCCAAAGTTTAACATTACATGCATTCCCCATAATATTTTGAACATACATGGGCTAACCCCCTAGGACGAGCTCATTCTATGAATCTCATTTGAAATACTATTTCATTGTAAACGCGAATAAATTTGATTAAAATTAAAACAAAACAAAATAGATGGAAAAATGGTGTTTTTCAGCAAAATATAAATCAATATTTTAGAGCTTTTAAGTAAATATAATATTGAATATTTGAGCAAGGATAAATCAATAAATATTCACGCTTTAGTTATAACTTAATAAATGATATTTTGGTCGAACTTTATTTGAAAAATATTTACAACGAAAGTAAAAATCAGATGAAAACAATTTGTATTAATAATCAAAAAATGAATGAAATTATTGGTCGTTGAGAAGAGCCGTGAGTTCGTCGTATTCTCTTCTCTTCGAGACTTCTTGTGCTTTGAGTTCATTGATCTGCGATTGGAAGCGCTGTTTGAGAGCCATGTTCTCAATGTTATCCATTTCTATTTGTTGGTTCAAACGCTGCGACTGAAGACTTTGGATTTCGCTTTCAATTTCCTGCAACTTTTCCAAGAGCTGATCGTTTTCTGCGCCCCTCTCCAGTGCAGACGTGGCTGCCGTGTCCTCTGCCAGTGCGGCGCCCATCGCATCGACAGCATTCGACGATTCCATTGATTCCATTTCATAGTTATAAGTGTTTGAAGTGGAGGCCAACGGATCGGACGGAGTGTCAGACGATAGCATTCCTTTTGGAAACTCAGTGAAAGTGTATTTGTCGGGAGAGCTCTTGTCTTTAAGTAACGCGTCTTTAATACTCGAAGACATACGACTGTCGTCTCCAGAGTTGACGCCTCGAGTGTCGTCTTCATCACTAGAACTGACTACATCTCCAAAGAGGTCATGTTCTCCGACATCAAATCCAGTGCTATTACCACCGGTGGCGGCCATCGGTGACAGAGTACTCGATTTGGCCAAATCTACTTTTGACTCTTCGTCTGCGTTAACGACTTCATACTTGACATGAATGGCCTCATTGTCTGTACGGAAGAGACGTTTGACCTCTTTCTCTATCTCCGGGAAGTCCACGTATTTCTTTTTCAGAGTTTTTCGAAATCGCTTTTTGCGAACATTCTTAAGGGGAGGAGTGATTCCGTGCGGAAACTGAAACTTCTTATCCTTTCCGTCTTTGGATTTCTTCTGTTGGTTGTCGTCCAACTCGTCGTTCTTAATACCGGCCGAGTCTTCGGTTTCTTCCCTACAGATCATCATTTGGCAAATGTCTGCCGTCTTATAGAAGTTTTTTCCGTCCAGTGTTTTGTGTGACTCAATAATTGTGGGCAAATCCACGATTTTTGCCGGTAATACCCATCCATCGAAGCGAACGGTTCCTCGTCTCATATCGGGTTCTATTTGAATGGTTAGCCTCTCCTTTAGATTCATTACACCTGAAAAGAAGCAAATAATAAATGTGTGAAAGAATCGCTCAAACCTTTATTTACCGGATTTCACGGCAGCTCTAAGACTGGCGGCCGATAGTGAGGGCAGTCGTAGTATAAATTGTGACTCCAACTCGTGAGGGGTTTCATTGCTTGTGAGACCCTCCGGCTTATTGTCTTCTAATGGCATTATTTACTGATTTTCGAGTCCAAAGAAACTCAAATAATTAAAGACTAATAAATGTTTGATACAAATGAATGAAATCTGGAAATAAAACAAAATGTTTATCTTTAATACTATTATTCACAAACTGTTTATATTTTTATGGCTCCCCTTCTCTTCTGTTTTCGAAAGATTGCACTCAAAAATTCACTGAACAGTAACTCGAATATCATTTACTCCTAATAAGTAAAATACATTATATATGAGTTGTCCTAACTTTGAAGTCACTGCATTTAATCGGTTGTTATGACAACACTCTAAGCATACGTCAACTTAATTGTAAACATTTAACAAATTATTGAATTGAATTTAATTATAAACTTATCGTTTGTATCCGACATATATTTATCCCAATTTTGTTTCACTGAATGATCGAAAAATGATTCGACTGACAATCGATTCGGTATAAATCAAATTCCTGGACATTTAATTTTTATAAAAATGAATTTCTTTTGAAATAGTGTTCAAAAAATTAGTCACTTTTGATATAAATTTAAATTTTGTGTAAATTCAATGAAATATTTATATTCGATATGAAAATCAAAAAATTATTAGTTTTTCTATTAATTATTTTTTGTTTTCTATTAATTAATGGAAATAATAATAACGAAAATGAGATTAAAGTTAAGACAAAAAGTGAAACGAATTTAGTCGACGACAAAACTGACCAAAAAGTTAAACAAAGTGTCAAAAAAGAGTTAAAAACTGAAGACTTTAATGACGACAACGAAGATATAATCGCAGAACAATTAGATAATATCGACAAAAACGAAGAACCACCTGAAGAACCCATACTTTTTAAAGAGTTGACAGAAAAAGAGAGACTTGCCATCAATTTGTACGAATCGTCTCAATCTCTTCTGAACTCGAGTCGATCCGATCGCTCGAAAGCTTATCAACTGATGATAGAGTCGGCAAAATTAAATTACGAACCGGCGATGGAATGGGTGGCCAAACAACACCTATTCGGTGACGATCTACCCATTGATTTGAATGTCGCCAAACAGTACTTCACTCGACTATCACTTAAAGGAAATGCAAACTCACAACTGGTTTGTCCTAATTTGATATTTTCAGAACTTTGCGGACATTTCTCCAAATGATTATATGTTTTGTGTTTTATGTCTAGTATTTAAGTTTAATGCATTCAATCGGTTTGGGAGTGAATCCAAGTCAAGCAAAAGCTCTCATTTACTATACATTCGCCGCCTCTTCCGGTAATACCTTCGCTCAAATGGCTCTGGCTTTTAGATATTGGTCCGGTATATCAGTGATGTCCAGTTGTGAGTCTGCTCTCAATCATTACCGAAAAGTGGCTAAAAAGGTGGAACAGGACGTATCGTTTTCCGGCGGAACTGTTATTCAAAGGGTGCGTCTTTTGGATGAACTCGAAAATCCCGGTTCTTTTAGTGGTGTTCTCGATGATGATCTCATCCAATATTACCAGTTTTTGGCTGACAAGGGAGATATTCAGGCCCAAGTTGGTTTAGGCCAACTTCACTATCAGGGTGGACGAGGAGTTGATCAAGATCACAGTCGAGCTTTTGCATATTTCACTCTCGCAGCCGAAGCAGGCAATGCAAATGCTATGGCTTTCCTCGGAAAGGTATACTTTCACACATTTATCCAATTAATTGAAAGTATTTTAATTAAAAATTCAGATGCATTTAGAGGGCAGTCAAGTCGTCCTTCAAAGCAATGAGACGGCATTCAAGTACTTCGAAATGGCTGCCGAAAAGGGAAACCCTGTGGGACAGAGTGGCTTAGGGTTAATGTATTTACACGGAAAAGGAGTTGACAAGGACTACACAAAAGCATTTAAGTACTTTTCACAGGCGGCCTCTCAGGGATGGGTTGACGGACAGCTTCAGTTGGGACTCATGTATCTCAACGGTTATGGAGTTACTCGTGACTATCGAACAGCCATAAAGTACTTCACGATGGCGTCCCAATCGGGACATGTTTTAGGTTTTTATAATTTGGCTCTAATGCACGCCTCCGGCACCGGAACTCTCAGATCATGCAATACAGCAGTAGAACTGTTCAAAAGTGTTGCGGAAAGGGGTCATTGGGGGACAATTCTTATGCAGGCCCATACAGACTACAAAGAGGGACGAATTGCTCAGTCATTCATTAAATATGCACTGATGTCAGAGCTAGGGTATGAGGTGGCGCAGAGCAACGCAGCCTTCATTTTAGACCGAAATGAAATCAATGAGATTTTTGACAAATCAGAAATACATACCCGCGCTCTCATGTATTGGAGTCGGTCTGCAGCGCAGGGATATTCTGTGGCCAGAGTCAAGTTAGGAGACTATCACTACTATGGCTTCGGAACTAAAGTTGATTACGAAATGGCGGCCGCGCAGTATCGGATGGCCAGTGACTCTCAACACAACGCTCAAGCTCTTTTCAATTTGGGTTATATGCATGAGTTGGGGTTAGGCCTCAAACGAGACATACATTTGGCGAAACGCTATTACGATATGGCGGCCGAGACAAGTATTGACGCACAGGTGCCCGTGGCACTCGCTCGTATCAAACTCGGTATCGTTTACGGCTTCGAATCATTCAATGAATACAATTGGGATCTATTGCTTAATAACTTAAATATTCCCAAAATGTTAGGCCCGGACTGGGATTTGTATCTCATGACATGTTTGGCCATAATATTGGGTTTTGTTATTTATATCCGACGACTGCCTCCGCCCTAAATCTAGTTATGTTTAATCATTTAGTAATCAAATCTAATTGTCATTCAATTTGTAATAAAATATTTATTTAACAAAATCTTTGTTTTAAAATATAAAAAGTTTTTTTCAAAAATCAATTCATGCGTCGAATCCATAAAAACATTTCATTAGTTATTCAATTAAAAGATAATGAATTGAAAAGAGTTTCAATAATTTACAGTTAATTATTTAAATCATTATTTATAATTTAAAAAAGAGAGAAATCGATGGAAAGCCTAAATCAGAATAACATTATTTTTTAATTGCCATCGATATTAATGAAAAGCAATGATCCCGACTCCGGTTCAGAGCTTCTGACGACTCTTGCGTTGATTCTGAGATCCAATTATTATTGTCTTCACAATAGCTTCCGATAAGATTTGTCGCCTCTTCTGAACAATTCAAACATTAGATTTGCCATTAATTTAGATAATAATTATTACGTAATGCCCTCTCATATAAGGGATAAAGAGATTGAAGCCATTCATCGGATAAAATATCTATAGAGTGATCGGTGCTGTCGTCTTCCAGTTTGTCGATTACATGAGACAAAAACAACACATAACGCGCCGATCGGTTCAGAATATTGGCCTTAATTGTAAAGTATTTGCGTTAAATTTGATCGACTGTTAACTCAAATGAGTTATACCTGAGATTCGTTTCTCTCCTGAAGACTAATCATTTGACTCAATTGTTTGATTAATTCAATGATAGTGTTGTGACGAACTCTGAAATCAAAAGAGCAAAATATTAAACTTCAAAATGCATTTTGAGTCAAACTTCGCCTGAATGCAGGTTCATTTCTTTCTATGGGAGGATTTACAAAAAAAATTATAACTTTGTGTATTGAGTGCACAAAAGGGTTTATATTCTGTGTTCTGTTAACAATTGGATCCATTCAATGATTATTATATACCGTTCTGTTTGTCTGTGTTTTTCTCTTCTAATCTCAAGTCTTTGGTCGTCACTAATAGAGTCATTGATGACAGACGTGATGTCAACGCCATTAATGTAGTGATGAGATGAAGGCATTTGTATTAAATTAGATATGAGGTGATTCAATTGTTGTAAGTCTATGGCATTCGGCAATAGTGAAGAGGCCAGAGATGTGATGGCAGACAAGGCAGACATCACTTTGGATGAATTGGCATTGTCTGCAATGGAACTCATTTTTATGATCTTAAGTTTTGTCGAGAGATTTGGTGTTGATGTGGACCTAATCCCAACTGTTAGACAATCACATGTGATGTCACATAAGAGTGACTCAACAGAAGATATTTATAAAGTTTTCAAAAAAGCCAAACAAAAGTGGTTTATGTGAACTCATTGTTAGCCCACAGATAACACCTTTTTATTTGCGCGCCTTTTCTCCCAAACATTTAAATGTCTCTTCAGATTATGACATAACATAACTTCTCTAACAATTATATGCCATTCATTTTCTTCTCGACATTTAATTTAAATTTACTGCTAATCAGAGAATCAATAAAAAGTTTCAATATCTAACTTGTCATGGTAGTTTGGTCAATCTCATGGTACATCTGTTAAGAGCTTAAAATTCAATAAAATAAATGCTTAGAAAATTAAATTTTGGCGGATATAAAAAGAAGCGAAAAATATGATACGAATGTCTAAAAAGGTTTAGAACTGAATGTCTTTTATGGTCTATCGATGACTTCAACAGCAATACTCTCAACGGTTCAGCAAAGCGTAAGCATTGAGTGCTTTAACCGACTTTCCATTTAAAGGGACACAACTTTTTAAATGTCCTCAACTTTTGTGTATTAGTTAAAAGTCCCCAAACAAACTACACGTGCTTTCAGTGATTGACATTTACTCATTGAAAAATTAGTTGTTAAGGTCAATATAAACCCACTCTTGCCTAACATTTATTGTTTTAATAATGGTTTTGGTAGAAAAACCTCAATTAATTTTACTGGATATTGAAGGAACGACATCATCGATTTCGTTTGTGAAGCAATGTCTATTCCCTTACGTGCAAACAAATATCAAGCAATATTTAATCGAAAACTGGTAATAATTGTTTGTTTTCAATTTTGAGCATAATATCATACAAATGGCATTATGTTTACCTAAAATATACAATGTAAATATAAATGTACCTTACTATATTAATCAGCGAATAAAAAGTGGCCCAACTTTAAGACCTTATGTCATTGACATAAGGTCTTAAAGTTATGTCAATGACATAAGGTCTTATTATGTCATTGACATTTTGTGACCAAAATTAACCATATACCGATATATCCTCATTTGCGAGCTAATGAATTAACTGATTTAGCAAGTTTACCAAAGATAGTGAAACTTATTCATTTGTTTTTAGTTCTTAAATCATTTGAATGTTACGATTATTAAGTCCTGTCCACAGCTGCACAACCTTGAATGAGGTAGGCACTTATAAGCTTAATATTTGTTAAAATTCATGAAGCTTCATTTGTTCATTCATGAAATCAGTGATAAAAAAGGTTAATTGATAAGATTTTTTGATGACATTTTTGTAGGTTTCATACTTTGATTATTTAAACGATGCTTCGTTAAACTTATTGTTTTCGCTCTCAACCTTGGTAATTTTGTTACAACTTATATGAATATGACGATATACTTTTACTTCGATTCATTCACGATGTTTAAAGCTTTGACACTATTTTGGCACCAGGTCCTGTGCAGTGCTGGTCATGTCATTCAATACGAAGAGTTAAACACAAAAAGCATCTGATTTTATATAATTATATATTTTTATATATTTTTGTTATGTTATTAACAACATAAAAGGTTTTCTTATATTAACATTATGTTTGAGTAACTAAATTGAGCAATATTAACTAATACAGTGTAGGTCCTTTAGGAGCTAATTGGTTAAGAGCAATTTCGGCTATAAGCAAGTGAAAGGTAAAGCACCGGCGGTTTCTATGGGACTTTAATGTAAATCACTGCGGCAGGCAACTTATAGGCAACTTTATATAAGCAAATTTCTTATATAAGCAAGTGCATTTGAAGCACAAGTCATGTAAAAGGCTATAAAAAGCTTCGGGTATAAGCAAAATCTATAACGAATGCAGAAAACTATTTCATAAAATTGGTATTAAAACCAATTCATTGAAATAATTATTGTTTTCAGAGAAAAGTTAATTGTTTTTCATTTAAATCAAATGTCGGCTAAAGTAAAACGAAACTCAATGACTAAAATCTAAGTGTATTATAATT
>JAQGCS010001436.1:0-13862 GCA_034702105.1 Fuscozetes fuscipes | reverse complement strand
GATTGTATTGAAGGGAACGCCATCTCTGAGCCATTATTTAACTAATTGTTTCCATTTTATTCAAATTTGGTTTATATTTATTAATAAATTGTGTTTTACTTGAATTTGATTTGACTTTAAATGACTTTAATTATATTAAAGCGCTTTCGTATTCCCAACCAATTGATTGATTCTTTGTGTGTGTCCTCACATAATGTGCAGCAGATATCTGTCCGCAGTTCCCAACAATTCACGAGGTTTTCCATCAAAATCGGCGAATATTACGTTTAAACGAATTACCATTTTGTCCGATATATCAATAGATTGGCAGAAGTGGGACGACTCGAAACTCCCAAATTAGAGGGAAAGTATGAAACGGGACAACTCTTTCTGCACCGCGTTTTCGGGTATCGAGGCGTTACTTTATTCCCGTGGATGGCCAGAGTCTACGACAGAGACGTCAACCACAAGAATAATAACAGGTTTTACTCGATTTCAATGCTTTTAAAACTTGTGCCCAAAATATATTCTCAATCCATAACAGAACCGGCGATGAAAGCAGTGCCGGATATAATACAGTGGGCCGTGAGGTCAAAGGGCACACTCATACTTACTATCAGGTGCTAATCGATACGAGGGACTGTCCTTTTGTGGTAAGTGCTTCTTCTATATTGTATGTGCAATAATTAAAGGCATGGATGTGTTAATAGCGAACACAGACAGAAGCGGTTACTTTTCTGGGAAATCAGGAGAATAGCCGTTCGTTGTATGCTATTCCAGGTCTGGACTATGTGGCGCACGAAGATATCCTGCCCTACACCAGCACTGAGAAGCAGCCCATTCAACACGAATTGTTCGACAAATTTCTTATGTTAGATCCTGAAAAAGACCCGCCTTACACTCCAAGAGAAACATTGAGGGCCTGGCAGGAGAAGAATCACCCCTGGCTCGAACTGTCGGACGTTCACAAAGAGACGACAGAGAATATTCGAGTGACAGTTATTCCTTTTTATATGGGATGTCGTAACTCTCAAAACACAAACGTCTATTGGGTTTGTCTTAAGTCTAACCAAATAATTATTTGAATCAATTATTGATTGTTTTATCCGTTATTTCAGTGGAGATATTGTATTCGATTAGAAAATTTGGGCGAATTAGCCGTTCAGCTCAGGGAAAGACATTGGAGAATATTCAGTCTTTCCGGTACTTTAGAAACAGTTCGTGGCAGAGGTGTTGTCGGACAGGTAACTTTTCAATCACTCACTCAATCTCCTGTAATGTTTGTGTTTTCAGGAGCCAGTTCTCTCGAAATCATTTCCTGCCTTTCAATATAGTAGTCACGTGAGTCTTCAGGCGCCCAGTGGTCATATGTGGTCAGTTATTAACCAGTTATTTCTCAATTAATTTAATTTAATTCAACTTTTTCTCTAAAATTAGGGGAACTTTTAAAATGGAAAGAGAAGACGGAAATACATTTGACTGTCGGATCCCTCCCTTCACTTTGGAGAGCAAACCCGATGCTCACAACAGTTCGCCCAACGCTAACACTTAGCGCTTCATTTGTTCATAGGTTTGCGTAAGAAATAAGTAATATTTGTGTAAATTATTTACCTTAATATTAATACTAATTAATATTCTGTTAATAAAAAAGTCATTTCTTTTGAAAATTCACTAAAAGTACAAAATTTTATTAAATATTTCGATTAAAAAATTCATTTAATATAAAATAGTTTTTGTGTAAAAAATGTGATTATTTTGATAAATGATCTATTGATCGATGAATTTTAAATGAGTCACTAAAGATAAATGATCGGACGGGTAATGAGGGTTTGGAATTGGTTTAGTCATCTGTGAACTTTCGAGTGACAGAAGTGCCGATACTTTGAAGTGATTCTTAGTATAGAAGATGTAATCGAGAGTTCGTTTCATTTCTTTTTCTGATTGCCTTTTAGTCCAAGTCGTGAATTGTGGCTCTTCTTTGAGGCCTTCCTTATAAACTGATTTGAGTCGACTCGTTATTGTTTTGTAGACGGCTTCAGTGGGTTCGGCATTAAAATCGCCGCATAATATCAATGCAATGTTTTTGGTTTTCTTTTCTAAGAATTTCATTAAGTCTTTTCCTGTTTTAGAAATTCAATTATTAATGAAGATATACCTTAAGTTGAAAAGTAAAGCATACCCTGTTCGTTACGAAAAGCAGATAGAATGGGACCTTTTCTGGCTTTGAGATGAGTAGTGGCCACACATAATTCTCGGTCGGACTGTATGTGTCTGAATGTGGCGCAAAGGGCCACTTGATTTGTTTGGTACTTATATACTCTCAATATTCTCTTGGAATACTTTAATAGTTCCAATCGATTGAGTTTCCAGAAAATAGCGCAACCGTCGGGTCCCATATTGTTTTCAATGTGATTACAGGGAGAGTCGGGTTTGGGCACAAATATACCGCCATATCCTAATCGACTGAATATTTCAATTAAATAGTCAAAGCAGTCCACCTGAAAGTCATCACAATTTAGTTATTAATAAAATGGAAGAATGGGTTATACGGTATAACCTCTTGCATACAAATTAAGTCGAGTGGCGAGTATTCTAATACTTCGAGAGCGATCTTCCAGCGCCTATTAAACCACTTGAGGTTATCAGGACTGCAAGTGTCGAAGCGATCGAAATATGTGCCCAAAGCTGTTGAAAATAATAACAAAAACAATTAACAATTGGATACTTATTAATCGTGCAAATTTCTGTTAACCAAATATTTATGATCACAATTAATAATTAGGTCAATGTTCAAACTCTTATCAATCCTTAACCTGCAAAACAGGTTAGTGTCAGTCCTACTGATATAATATCAATGTTTAGTAACTATTTTTAAAGAGGATTCGTTACCTTCTGATAATATATTCCATTGCATTAAACGAATTCCATCCGATTCTGAAGTATTTCCCAATTGAATCAAATCCCTGGATATGAAAAAGGAGTCGTCTCTGAGTTGTTTCTTACAGAATTCCATCATTTCTTCTGCACTGCATTTTTCATCCAAGTTTTGATCGACAACTTTCTTATATTCGAGAGCTTCTGATTTCTTAATAGCATTCAGGAATGAATGAGTGTTTCCATCACTTCATCAAAACATAACTCTATTAAAATTCAAGTCTAAAAATAAATAAGAAAAATAGTTTACCGGATGAGTTGGAGAACTAAAGATCTTCTTTTATTATTGGCATTCAAAGAGTTTTTAATGTCTTGTTCTAAGAGGAGTTGATTGCGTTGAAAAACACTGTAAATACTGGGCGACAACATGTCTGAGGTCTTCACATTTGAAGAGACAAATAGATAATGAAAGCAATTCTCTAAAATGTGGTGACTTTTATTCTATACTGAAATTTCAAATTAGTGTATATTTGATTACAAGGTAACTCCAGACAAGGCTGACACTCATATTAACAATGCTTTCAATTGGCTTTTGTTGCGATCATTGTTTATACGGCAAACTGTAAGACTCACTGACAGCCCCACCATTTCTGAGAGACTCGCGGCTATTCTCAGCCAATATTTTTCTTTTCTAATTGTTTGTTGTCGACAGATATTGATCCGATGCCAACATATCCGCCAATGATTCATACTTTTTGACAAAATACTAATCATTTTAATGCAGAATATCCTAAAAAAAGTCTTAATTTATTTTAATTTTATGCCCAATCGATAGGCTTTCCCGAAACTAATTAATTATTTATTTATTATATTCTGAGGTCACACCAAATTATTTTGCTCAGTTTACTTTTAATAATTAGAAATAATGATAGAATCTTGAAGATATCAAGATTATCTAAGATTCAATTTGAAAAACTCTCAATTTTGGTTAAAATATTGAAATAGTGATATGAAATCAATGAACTCATTAAATAATTAGGACTATAATCATATAAATTATTGCAAACATAAACCAGAATTAGCTCATTATTTAAATATAGATCCTAAGCAATTAAGAACTGGATAATTATCAGGAAACTCCCTTCTAAAAGCTGGAGGGACTGCAAACAACATGGAATAAATCAATCACTTTTGTGAGACTTTTGATCACAAGTTATAATTGTTTTGAAACTTTGTGTTAATTTCATAGGAAGTAAAAGACATATAATTAGGAAATAAAATAAATATATTGACAGATGAAAATGGATCGCTTTTCAGGGTTAATTAATTACTCCAATCAAATGCAACACTTTGTTTTCAATTTTAAATTTAGGTTTTCTCACAAATCAATTCTTATTCCGACTCTGAGGCGAATCGGAGTATTAAAACAAAAAAAATAAATTCGTAGAAATAATGGCAGAAAACTTGAAATTCTGTTAATTTTAAGCATATGTTTGGCCTCAGGAATGAATCCAATTGTTTGTCAAATAATAATATTTTTTCGTTTATCATAATATCGATAAATAATTTTGTCATTGAATTGTAGATAAATTTTGTTTTCTGCAAAAACTACAATAAAATATTTCTATAATGTAATCATATTATCACTTATTAATTAACTAATAAATATAAACAATTGATTAAAATGAGTTACGACCAGTAATTTAGCCTTTCCTCAAATGAGACAACTTTGAACAATAATGTCTTTGAATATTCAATGTTCAGCCGATAAGACTAATTGAAATTTAGAAGAGCTTTTCAAGTTCGCTCATTTAGCTCCAAATGGTTACTACAAAAATAAATACAATGTTGAAGAACCTATTTTTAATTGGGATTCCGAGAAAGGTCAGTTTATAGAGTCAACTTTGAATACTTAAATAGCAGTTGAAGTTTGCTTTTGTTACTTTCAGTCATAGAATAAAGTATCAAGTTCACTATATTTTTATGTTTAAGCAGAATAAATGCGTGTTTTATATGACAAGCAACATTTATATTTTTGAATTTCTCCAATTCTAGTGGTCACCGATTTTGAGAAAAATTTTCCAATCGCCCTTTTATTTTGAATTCTCTTATCTTTTTATTAATTAAATGCGATCCTTAAGTGAATTGAGCAAGCATACCAGCACATCACATATATACTAAATCTCATTATCAACCAATTATCTGAAGTATTGTTTGCAATCGATTTGAGTCATTATATGGACTTTGAATCGGAAGATAAATCACTTTCACTCGAGATTAGTGGCGATCACTCATTAATTTTTCGATACAACGAATCACAAAACACTCCCAACACTTACTCTACACAACACTTTCTCCACTAATAACACTCTTCTTTAAGAGAAGAATAACCATTTATTCCCAAAGCGTTGGCAAAAAAGATTTAAGAATCTATTTGTTTAATACAATGGGATCACATTGCACCTTTTCAATAGAGTGGTATTTAACAAAATCAACATCTCTTATAAAAGAAATGTCAGCAAAATATATTAATTGATTGGAGTAATGAACTTCTGTTAAAGAAAAACATTTTTAAGAAAAAATAGCAAAAATTTATTTATTTTCCATAATATTTATAACATATTCGACACAATCGATGACTAGTCGTCAGAAATATTAATATAAATACACGAATAAAATGATTTTAATTATATATTTATGTATGTATTTATATATTGAATGACTGGAAATACTTAAATAATTGATTTCTAATTTTAATTACATAATTAATAATAAGCAGCGGTTTTCAAAATTTATAATTTATATAATAGTTTAACAAAAAACGCATTATTTAACTGCAGTTGCGATCAAATAATTAATTGATTTTAATTTATAGAAAAATAATATGAATATCGAAGAGCTAACAATTCTTTCATTCCTTAATTCACTGCAATATTGGAATTGAGTCAAACATCAAAACACTAGTCTATAAGTCGACCCTATCTTTCAGATGCATTCTTATATTTCTGGTGGTCATCTGTGCGAGCATCGGGAGTCAACTGATTCCTAATGCCAACCAATACATTAGACGTGGCCTGACTTCCAATGATAATGGGCTGGACTATAGCTGAAGGTATTTGTCGCACAACTCCTCCAATACAGGCACTTATATCGGGAGCCATTCCAGCGGTAGTAACTTCTCTGATAGCGTCATGTAAGCCTTCGCGCATAACTGCAACGGCAACGGCTACACCTTCTCTGAGATCTCGTGGCTGTGTATTCATCAGAGCCATTGTTTGAGGTCTATGTCCAGGAGTTGGAGGGGTAACCACATCATGTGCGAATTGGGCCGCGCTTTGAATTAGTGAAACGAAACGATTGGCCAAATCGAGAGTTGCCATCGCTGTGGAAGCAGAAAACGAATGGGCGCCTCTTTGGAGGCCTCTGACCAGTCGCTTATCGCGTCTGTACTGATCGATAGGCATCCAAACCAAGTCTCGGATTCCCTGAACTGTTTGTTCGAATTCATTATATTTATTGCAATAATTAGAATAAGAAGAAGACTCACACAACTGAATAAAACTATGCATTGGTCCGACACCTCCTAAAAGAGAAGGCAATTGATTTCTTTTGATATCTTTAGTCCACTCATTGATAGCAAAGGCCAAGACTTTATCGATTCCAAGTAATCCGTTTTTGTTATGCAAACGTTTCAATCGGAGTTCACTTTGATTGAGTTGAGCCAAACCTAAGAAGAGTCCCTGAAGTGCGCCCTAAGAATCAAATGGTATAATTATTTGCCAAACGAGTAATAAATTGAATACTCGATCAAAGTCGACATGTTTGCCATGATAGTCCAGTCGAATGGGAACGTCTGGCGCAAATTGGAAGAGCCGGAAGAATACTTTGTTGAGGCTGTCCGATCCCTTTCGATTAGTAGAACCTGTAGTTGTCGTAGTAGTGGTTGTGTTTTGACTTACTTCCGAAGTATTGCTTAAATTTTCGTCTAAACTAACCGTTTCTTCAAAAGTGGTCAAATTATTGGTGACGGGACTGTTCGCTACTATTGAATTCAATGCGGTCTCAGTTTCTAAACTCATGGTTGAAATCACTGCTGAGAAAAACTGTCCCAAAAAGAGAAGAGTATCCTGATCTATGTTAACCCTTAATGGTTTTATAGCTATTTTGAGTTCACTCTCTTCCTTATTGTCGGCATTCCTATGAGTTGTGGCCCTAACAGATATCATATTCGTGTGTTTCCTTCGGGGCATACTTTCAGAACAGTATTCGTAAAGCATTTTCCTGATTTTGGAAGCGATTACCCGATCGATGATTTCGAAGTCCTGAACCATAAACAGAAATCTCCAGGAAAGTGGAAAATCGGGTTCGAAATTCTCAAACAATGTCTTCACTTTATTAAGACATATGAGAACACAGGTATCGGTTTGACGTTTGAGACCTCCCATACATTTGAAAGAATTAGTCGCTCCTATGCTTTGGTTTGAATGCGAGGGACGGAGAGAGTTGTGATCCAAATCTATATTCTCCCACATATGAACTGATCCCTCAGAGAATCGAACTCTCGGTTCCATTGAATAATAGGTTTTATTGGATTTATAACTTTTATAGCTCTTCGTGTCTTCACTTCTCTTCTCTACGGGACTATCATTTGGAAGTTCGTCGTCAAAGTCTTTGCCGTCGAATAAATGCAAGATTAAAGTCATTTCTTCGAGAAAATATCTGCAAATAGTAGACGAACTGATCTCTGGTATGAACTTTTGTCTAGCTACATTAAAGTGATTTTCTATCATTTGAATCGGCTCTTCAGCCAAGACACGAATTTGAGGCTCAGAGGTTTGCTTAATACCTGTTCCCCAGTCATCTGCACCCAATATCCAGAAACCGCTTTCATCCATTTGAGGACTTTCACAATTAGTACAGAATTTAGGCGGTTCTTCATCGCTGTCGTCATCGCTGTCAGCCATAATGTGGTCGTTGTCCCCCATGGCGTCTTCCATCAATTCTCCATCGAATGTCTTTTCTATAGAAGTATTTTCTGAGGCAATGCTTTCAACTTCGCTATTGTTTGAAGAACTCGATGTCAATGAACTGATTATTTGACACAAAGCTGTGAAGGAGTCCGCACAGACTCTGACATCAATGGCATTATTGGAGACTTTGAATTCAAGTTTTCCATCCTTTGAGAGCTTCAAATTCAAGTCAATAATTCCGGTCTGAATGACACAAATATAGTTCTTCATCGCTTCCAAAGCAGTTTTGTTGCGTTTGAAGCAAAAGAGTGTCTCTTCAGCAAAGATTCGCAGAAGAGTTTGATTAGTGTTCTCCACAACCATTGAAGTCAAATAAATGTCTTCGAATGTGATGAGAGCAGGTCTTGTCGATAGGTTTTCCAATGCAATAGCGCTGTCCAAGAGGTCAATATGCAGTTCAGTTATTACCTTTGGAGGGGTATATCCAATAACCACTTCATCGGTGACATTAATAAAGTTCCAAAAGTGTTCGAATACATCGATTTGTATTTCATACATTGCGGCACAACTCAACTGAAGGGCGAGTTTTATCTTTTTTAAGGAATCACTCTCTTTGTTAATATCGAGCGCGAGATTGAAGGCACAGTTGGGTTCGCTGTAAATATTGCCCGTAATTATAGTACAACCGTTTGATTTGAGGCTAAGGTTCTCACAGCACATACAAAGACTACTATTAGTCTCATTCTGGTCGCCGATAACAATACCCATCATTAGATTCTGTCCGAATATTTCTTGAGTTTTCTCTAATTTGGACCCCATTTCCAAAGTGACGTCATTTAAATTGAGAACAATTGTTATTAGATTTGTTCTATTATTCTGTGTCGTAGCCATAAATGAGTGAAACGAAGAATTAGTCGAAGTCGAGTCACTCATTGTCACAGTTTTACAGCTGAAAAATGTTGGGTTCTGTGCGATTGGAGACGACTGGTCTGCTATCGAATCAATTGTCTTATCTATAAATGGCGTCCATAGAATCAAATCATTTGCTATTCTATTGTATAAGAGTTCGAATTGTTCTTTGCTTTGAAGTCGAATATGAATAGTTGGCACAAACAATTCCAGGTACATTTGTGCGGAGGCATCAGCCCCTTCCATATATTTCTTTAAATGAGTTCTGTCACCAGGTGTTAACACCTGTTCGTTTTCATTAGCATCTCTTCCTATAACTTTACGTTTGACTTGAAAGGGTTCAGTCACCTGTTCCGAAGATGTTTGGCCCACATATATTGAGTCTTCCATCTCTGCATCGAATAGTTGGTTGACCTGATCTTCTGTTAAAGTGGTAGAAAGGGGTGAATTGACTCCTATTCGCATTTTTAAACAAATCAATTGCGAGTCAACGGACTGTCCGTTACTTATATTTATATATTCATTGTTTGTTTTGAAATCGATGGCAAAGCTCTTGCATTTGATTTGTCCGCCGTTTGAATTGACATTCATTTGACAATTTGATAAATTCAAACAAATGGACTCATCCCTGAGTTCTGAAAGACTTCTTTCTTCTAGAGGTCGCAAATCGGGAACCGGAAATAGAAGTTCGAGTTTTATGTCTTCACAATTGACTTCCAAATTGATGTCGAAATTCGATTGCGAACTGTTATTATGGGAGACATAACTAAAATAATTGTGATAACGCTCTAAAAATGTTGGATCGAGTCTTAAATTGATTGAATCCATGTTAAGAGACATTAAATTATCCTTTGCTTTGAAGCGAAGAAAAGGATTACCAATCGTTTGATTATTAATTCGATTCCAGAAAATGGGACTCATTTTGTTGTTTAGGATTTCGTTAACCATAAGGTCTCCGCACGAAAAGCAAAACGAATCGGAATTTATATCAAACGAAAGATGAAGTGAAAGGAATCGTAAGTGACTGAAACCCTCTAACACTTTGTCTAAAAACTGGTTGATTCGGGGGAATGAGTTTTGTGTCTCAATTATAGGCATTCCCTCGAATCGAGGCATTGAATCGCCAGAAATGAGACAAACAGTTAAACCGGGAATTTTTAAGTGACAATTAAATTCAGACTTCTTTGCCTTCTTTTTGTTTGCGTTAGTGTTCTGTTTGTCGTCATTTGTTTTGTTTAGGGGCAAGAATTTGGGTTCGTCTTCAGTTTCAATGAGACCACATGTCGTCCATTTGTTTGAGTCTATTGTCACCAACGAAGAGGATATCACAGTATTTGGTGGGGATTTGGCACAACCGGACTCTAACTGCAACTGTTGTTCGACTCTCAGATAGTCTTCAGAACTCATGAGCTTTTCGCCGGTCATTGGACTGATATCTGATGGTATTTGTTCCCCGCATTCGAACAATTCAATCAAAGTTTCCAAATGTTTGGAATTAATTATCGAAAAGATATGCGAACCGAAGAATATCTGTAAATCGGTTCTGTTTTCATCGATTTTCAATTTCAACGAATGCTTTCCATTGAGTTTTGAAACTAAAACAGAATTAATAAGAATTTCGATTCCCTCGAGATTTATGATTTTGGTTATGGTTTCGGACACTATGTTTATGTTCTGATCGTTAGTGTCTTCTTCCATATGATCCTCTTCTTCACAGGAAATATATTTGATTCTGATCTCAATTTCCTGTCCGTCGCCTGTCTTTCGCGGGAAAACAAACTTAAAGCTCGTATTTTTGGCCGAAAGTTTGAAACGTCTTAACACAGAATCAATAAGTTGTGCAAACATTTCCAAACCGTCAAACTTCTCCTGTTCTTCATTGACGATGTCTTCTGCGATTTGCATCGAAGATGTCATTAATGACTTTGAGATGTGATTCGATTCTCGCAATTCATCGGACTTTTTATTCCCTAATTTGCATAAATTAAGAGTAATTCCATCGAAATGTATGGACGAGGAGTCCGTCAACAGCGAAGTCCAGGGGATGTAAACCTGGAGCTCATCGATGGAACCGTCGATGAACTTAAACGAAGACAAGTGATTGAACTCATCGTTAATGGTGTCGACGTCGAGCAGAATTCGACGGATAGAACCCGTGCCCTCATATAAGTCAATACTCAACTGATCTAAAGTCAACTTTTCTAACAAGAAGTTACCCAAATATCTCTGCAGCAAATATCTGAGGGCTCTCTTCTTTATGGACTCCGACAGCCACGGGATGTCCAAAATAGCCATTTGTTGGGAACAGATGTGACCACTGGTCTAATAGGCTGTACTTATGTTTGTCTTCAAATTTTATCACTTATTTACTAAACATTCAGAGGGTTTCCAAAAATTATTTGTTTATTTAGATTTGAATCACATTTACTGCAAAATAAGACAAAGGATTCAAAGATATTAACAACAAAAACAAAAGTCATCTGATATATAGAGTGACGTCATTTCGTGTCTTTATTACGCTTTTAGTTCGACTTATTTCAGATGTTTTGTAATACTCTCCAAATGTTTACTCACTTCAAAACATTTCAAATTCACTGCAATTTTAATTTAAATTCAATCCTTTTTACGTTTACTTTTAATTTCAACAAATGAGTCATAAACAAAGTGATTGATTGCTGGCTATTAGTGTCTCTTCACAGCCTTCAACCCGAGAGAGGGGTCACTAATTCACATCAAACGTAATATTTGACTCAACACAACATCCTTATGAAACCACAAAAATGAGATTTTGTAACCTATGTTCAAAGAAGACGTACAAAAAATTCACATAATTTTTGCCCAAATTATTTGGTTAACTGATGGCAAAGTAATCAGTGATTCTCATGTAATTCAAACTTCAGTCATCTCTCAAACTCTCATTATCTGTTACTTTGTTTTTGAATGGTTTATAGTTTTAATGGTTTAAATGGACTAAATGTGAATTTTTTGAGCCAACGATTGGTGTAAACAAATGTAAACAAATAATTGTCAAACAAAAAGAGAAATTTATTTTTTGAAATATTATTATAAAAATCAGTGGCAAATGTCTTCACTACAAAAAGAGCTAATGAGCCGTCGAATGCCTCCCGTGCCGCCCAGTTCATCACTCAGTAGCCAACAAAAAGGCTCCAAAAACTTTTCGAGAGGTCGTTCCAATTATAGTCCCGTAAAATGGGATAAATATTTCGATGAGAAGCGAGACATTCAGATCAACGACGACTCGTTTCGCGTTTATTTGAAGGGCTTTAATGACATTCAATCGGAAGACTCGATTGTACCGCTTCTTGTCTTACTTCACGGCGGAGGCTATAGTGGTCTTACATTCGGTCCATTTGCTGAGGAGATACACGATTTGTGTGAGTGCCGTATCGTTGCCCTCGACTTTAGAGGTCACGGAAATACTATTACATCTAATGACGAAGACTTGAGCGCTACGACACTGACTGACGATATTTTCAGAATTCTAACCGAATTATTTCCAATTGAAAGCCTTCCTCCCGTTGTTCTCATGGGTCACAGTATGGGCGGTGCTATTGCTGTCCACTGCGCGTCAACACTTCACGAACTTATGCCACGAATCGTTGGCTTAATAGTAATCGATGTGGTGGAGGGCACAGCACTCGATGCCCTACACTCGATGCAGTCTTTTCTGAGAAGTCGTCCCTCCCGTTTCCCAACTCTTGATAATGCAATTGAGTGGTGTATTCGCAGCGGTCAAACTCGTAATGTGGAGGCGGCCCGACTCTCAATGCCGGGTCAGCTCAGAAATATTTTAACGGGACAGACGGCCACTTCCGAACTCGACTCTGAAACTGATACAAAGCTATTGTCCAAGAATTCAACTCAAGAGACAAATAATCTAAAAGAGGTCGAAGAAAACGAAGACAATGTCGAAGATGTCGATAATTCGAGCGATAATTCAGAAAAAACATTCAAAACTCCGACTCTGACGGGCTATACGTGGAGGACAGACCTGTTCCGTTCGGAACCCTATTGGAATGAGTGGTTCCAAGACTTATCAAATATGTTTCTGTGCTGTCGAGCGGACGCTAAACTGCTTTTGTTGGCCGGTATCGACCGACTGGATCGGGCACTGACTGTCGGTCAAATGCAGGGCAAGTTTCAAATGCAAGTACTACCTAAATGTGGACATACTGTTCATGAGGACGTTCCCGACAAAGTGGCTCAAGTGGTGGCGGCATTCCTTATAAGGAATAGATTCACTCAATCAAAAAAAGAGTTCGAACGACCCTTTCCTTCCTGCTAACTGTCCATTCAAATATATTTATAATGTTTGGAATTTCTGTATTTAAACCATTTATTAAATAAATTTTCGATTAACTAATGTTTCTACTCATCAGAGTTGTACTAAATAGTACTAGTGCACTATTTTTTTTCTATTCATCTCAGTTATTTACTAGTTACAAATAGAATACGGGTTTGATGCAAGTTAACTCTAACAATGCTGATCCTCATTCCTTTTAAAATTCAAAAAGTAATGCTGTGCTTAGAGGTGAGACCTATCATAACAGTCATAACAGTGATTACACTTTGGTGCCATTTGTATGAACCTGGTCGGTTAGAACAAATTGGTTGAAACAAATGTAAAGTTGATAAAAATAGTAGTGCAATCCTATTGCAAATACATTCATTTATTTATATTCTTTAAAATAATAATAATAATAAATACTCAAAACTTGAAGTAATCGTCGATTTTTGTTTCAATTAATTGAATTTAACTTTTATTAGACACGAACTCAATGCAGTGTTTGTGATGTTTTACTTGAGTTTAGTTTCATAACAACTCAGAGTTCAATGATTGATAAAATTGGTTACAATTTAGTACTGTTTTGTACTACAGATGATTTTGGTCGATAAAAAAGGAAATGTGATAGAAATGGCACCGAAGTGTATTTGACACTCAAATGGCCTTAAAGTGAGTGAACGCATATCTGACGAAACGTATGGATTGCGTCACAACTGGTATATAAGTATTGCATAACTTCTGTGAAATCATTTGTTTCGACAAAAAGTGTTTCAAACCATTGATTGCATTCATTTGTCATTTTTGAGTTGAGTTGAGTGCAAATC
>JAQGCS010001435.1:0-13870 GCA_034702105.1 Fuscozetes fuscipes | reverse complement strand
CGTTTCGCGTTGAATCCACAACAACTCCAACGCCAGGCACAGGTCAGGCAACAGCGAGCTGTTCTTCGAGCGAACAAATTCTTCGATTACTGGTTCGGACCACAGGGCACTGTCTACCGAGACCGACCACTCAATCTTTTGCCACCATTCTTCTTCGACGAAGAGGCACACCCAACACAGCCACCACCACCACGTCCACTTGTGATCCCTTTGCCATACCATCCTCTGCACGTCCCAATTGTCAAAATGGCACAACCACAAGCACAAGCTCCGGTTCAAGACCCGAAGTTCTGCAAATTCAGTGGTGAAGGTAAGCTGAAAATCAATGCTTTTCTTACTGTCTTCGACGCCGCGTTTCCCGCACTCAATGACGATCAAAAGAAAGCAAAGCTCATGAACTACATCGAAGGCGATGACGATTTACTGTCAAAATGTGACAGTAAACATTAAATTCTTATAAACCGTTTATAAGTTATAAATATGTATATAAAGCAGAAAATATGTACAATATTTGAGAATAATTTGAATTTGAATGAAAAAACTCTGAAAAGTTATGATAATTTGATTTTTGTCTTATTTCATGCTTGAAATCCTTAAATATTATTCTAAGGGATTAAAATCTGTAACTTTTCACTCGTTTTTCATTTTGTATATAAGAATACATTTTTCATCAAAAAATATAAAACAAGTTTGTAATCAGTTTCTTATCAAAAGGCAAACCAAAAGCCACAAACAGTTAAAATATTAATTTCTCATCTTTTCAGACCATATCATAGGATAGGGCTCTGAAAACCAATACTTGAGAGTAGAGGGAGAGGTAGACAAAAAATTATTTAATAATTGTGAGGTTCATGTTATGGATGTGAAGATCAATGATCTTTCAATTTCTTTAATGGAATCGAAATTTTCTTCTCCTCTTAAAAGTACAGAACAGCACAGAATAGTGAAGAGAAAAGTTAGTGAAGTGCGAGAAAAAGAAAAAATAACTTTCAATGCTTTCACAAACTCTAAAGGATTTTTCTCTCACTTTCATATCAGACACAAATATATTTCTCTCATTTATTATAATTTTGAGGAACAGGTGTTGTGTCGATCACACATTCCTCAAAATGTTTCAAAAGACTGACTATTTATAACAATACCGCATGAAATAAAAAAGCACCAGGCTTTTTATTGAGATAATAGACAAGGGGTTTATAAAACACTCATTAATTTATGGATAAATCAATAAATTCCAATACGATTAGACAAAATTTATTATGGTAAATTTTAATTTTAAAATCCTTCAAAAACGACATCAATCATCAATACTCTCATATGATTTGATATTTGGACAGAGACCTTGGTGATTAAACCTCAAATTCCAAACTCATTGCAATGTCTGCATTTTTTCCGCTAACCGTTTGTTAGAATCAATTTTCATTTGAGTGCAGGAAATAATACAATAGATTTTCACTAATAAGATGTGTTACTTCAGGTTTGCACTACTCGTTAGTATCACTTTACTAAGGCTTTGGCAACAAATAAATGTATTTTCATCTGTGATTCAAAATAATTTTTCATTCCTTGGATTCTGAATTTGAAATTCAAATTATTCTTATCTCTATTGTCTTATTCTCTTCACTTTCAAATCAATCATTCACTTTAAAAGGCATTTCTTCAGTGCCTACTTTTAATGGTATAATTGGCATATTTTCAGCCCTTATTTGTTATGATCTCATGAATTATGGGCACAAAAAAGCATTTGACTAACGATTTGAAAGGGTTTTCAAAGTGAATAAAAATAGTAATATTTTGGCGAAAAGTCTAAGAATTTTTTTCTATCGTGTCACAAAATGATTACTCCATCAAAAATGAGAGTCCAGCCCTCAATAAATATCAATTGTCATTTTTATGCATTCACTTAATAATAATAATAGAAACAATTGATTTTCAGAAATCGATAGTTATTTGCTATAAATAAATATACTTTCCATCAAAATAAAAGTCAAATTCGCTTCGAATGACATTTACTTTTGTGACAACTCTTGCTATCGGTTTCACTCCGAATGGATGTCAAAGACTCTTCTCTCAAAAGGTTCTTCTTTTTATAGGGAATACTATTTTTTATTATGAGAAATAAAAGGAGAGTGGAATACATTTTGCTTTCATTACCGGAGAAAAATAGTAAAACCATTTTGCTATTCATTTATTCAATACGGAAGTATTGGACACAAGAAAACTAAGAGATTATATCATAATTATGTCTTATATTAAAGGAGGAGAAGAAAAGAGCAGATGAGGAACAGACGACCAGCAAAACAATTGTTTTCTCCATTGCTTTCATCATTAAAAATGACTTAAACCCGAATAAAGATCCGGATCTAATGGTTTGGATGGAAGAAAAGAAGCCATTCATTTAGATTACAAGGTATTATAATCACCACAATATGCAAATTCAATGCCAAGGTTATGATGAGGCCCTCAAAATAATAGACATTCAGTTATTGTCTTCACATTCAAGTGTGGAAAGAAAATAATTCCTTCGATAATAATTAGTGAAATGAACGAACAAAACATGAAATTATATGCAAACAATTGCTCGAAAAACAGCATTCAATTACTTAATGTCTGAAAATTTATTTACACTTTTAAATAATTATATATATATTCAAAAATTTTAATTATATATAATTCTGGACCAAAGGTATGAGTAATTCCTGAGGAGAAAACAATTTTACTCATATTTTAGTGAACATAACTATACAGACATTTAAACCCTTTTCTCATCGAAAGTCTTGTAATTACTTAATATAAAATATTTTTGAAAATATAAATCACTGTTAACTATATCTGAATCGAAAGTAAAAAAAGCAAATTCTATTTAATTGGTATTAAGTTTTGAATAAACATTTTAAGCAAATTTTGTTTGTTTTGGTTTTCGACTAAATTGAAGTGAAATTGTCTGCAAATAAATCTTTTGATTAATTTTCACAATTAGTTTACAAAATCAGATAACTCTTGAAAATAAAGCCTCGAGTCTGAGTCTGAGTCTGAGTCTGACTTAAGAGTTAAGACTTTTATTTATTTTTGGATTTGAATAACAATTTATGGTTTTTCTCATTTCATAAGATGTTCTGTTCAGAGACACATCAAAAATATTAATCGAAAAGTTCAGAAATAGTCTTGATGTTTAAATAATCTACTAATCTGTTGAAGTATAATATATTAAAAGTCATTTATCATTGATCGAGCAATTTTGCAAAAATATTTATGACAACAAATTGATGGCTTATTTGTTGGATGAGTGCAATAGAAAATTAATTTCACTTTTCATTTCCAACTTTCACTCCAATCTCTCTCTCTCTCTCTCTCTCTCTCTCTCTCTCTCTCTCTCTCTCTCTCTCCAAAATTTATGACCTTTGAAAGTGAAATTGGATTTGGTTAGCTATGTTTGCGAATGAGTTTTAGGTTTAAATTATAGAAATGGAAATAAATGTAATGTCAGATTAAAAGGTGTGATCATCATGTACAAAAGATTGAGAGAACAAATAGCCTTGATTACCACCCTGTGATTCCCCATAAAAAACTTGGATATTCTAAAATTAATTATTAAGTTCTTAGTGGAACAAAAGACATACAGAGATTCACGATTGGGTCAAAACTCGATAATTTGTGTGTCTGAGCCTCTCCTGTCTGTGCTATTTGTCAACAAAACCTATTTGTTAGACTTCAGGGAATATTCTGGGAATTAGAAAAAAGGAACGAAAAAATCTCTTTCTATTGTTATTTGTCTTTTTGCGAATCCAATCATTAATAAACTCAGAATTGTTTCGTTCAATTGATTCAATTAAAGTACATAACATATTAGGGGTCGGTATTGAAAAGGAAAGCCAATTAAAGCAATCGATAAGAATTGAAGTCAAGTCTATTTCATGAGACAATGGGTAGCGTTTGTCCATATTCTAAGACATTCTTTAACTTCAACTATAATTTAATTGCTTTGAATGAAAAATAATTGTCTCATATCTCAAATTATTCTTCACTTCAATGAATTTTCGTTGAATTTTAAGTATATTTTCCCTAATTTTGTGTTTTAGATAGGATTTCATCCGTGAAATATGTGTTCACTTTTTTCTTGCTCTTTAGCCTTAATATGAGTGGAGTAATAATAATGACACTATTATGTAAGGCTCGGCATAGGTTCTGTCGCTAAGGAAAACATTTTCGGTGAAACTACTGTTAAGACTCAAACGCAACAAAATATACTTAAGATTTATAATTATTATACTTTTTTGTTAAGAAAAATTGTTTCCTATTTTCTGCCGTAAAAACTAATTTCAAGAGAAAATTCAGAGAAAAAATCTTTTATGCAGTTCTGACATTCATGTCTAACTATAGTGCAATTCCTTGTGTGAGGTATACCTTAAATGCCTATTATCTCGAAAGTTGAAAAAGTTTGCTATCGTTTATTGTTATTACAGTCCAACGTTTTAATCGGTTTATAATTACAGTTTTGGGAAACGTCTGGCGTTTAATTCAAAACTCATTATTATTTTTTCATTCATTGTATGAAAGAATTAATCCTTTATTAAACCCATTGTTGGAATTCCTCAATAGATTTATCACTTTTTCTTACATAAAACTCAAATAAAACCATTCGTTTTAATGTAAGAGTCAGCCAAACATTCATATCAGTGAAAAACACAACTATTTTCACTTTATATCAAACAAAACAGTTTCTGATGACATCCAAAAACATTTATTTTCATTTTGAGTGCCCAACAAAACCATTGAAAATATAACACAAAATTCTGAATATTCTTTAGAATTAATTCTCTGGGGTTTCTCTGAAAGCAGGTCTTGAGCTCAGGACTAATGCCATACGACAGGCAAGTGATGGGAATTTTTAATGAAAAGCTGAAAACTCATTTGAATACAACATTAGAAATAAATTGATGTCTGGAAGGAAATGAAAACATTTAAGAATATCCTCAAGAATTTCAGTCATCGTTTCAAATAATAATAACGTTTGGTATAAGAATTTCTTATTTCGAAACCACACTTATATACAAAACTAAAAGATTTTTGCTTTTCTTCAGATTCACTTATATTTATGAATTCTAAACACATATTTATGTAAATTATTTGCAAATTTTTAACAAGAATTTGGTTTAAGAAATAAAATAAATATTTTTTTTATTTAATAATAATGTAAGAAAACGTGTATTACTTAACCGAAAATTCCAGTCAACAATTCATTTGGATTTTAAATTCAAAAATAAATTCCTTCCATTTATAAACAGTTAACAAAATAATTGTTATTTGCGTTTTACAAAAACTTAAAATCTAATTCAATAAAAGGCATATATTTCCATATTTAATTAACAATATGCAAAGTGAACACATCCTAGAATAGGAGAGAGAGAAAGAGAGAGAGAGAGAGAGAGAGAGAGAGAGAGAGAGAGAGAGAGAGATTCTTACTGTCTTGAAGATGCAAGCTCATTAAAATAATTGGCAAATCGAAATAAATGTGCCCAGCATGCAATTCACGATTTGCATTCCATTAGAGACTAATTTCAGAGATTTGAGACAAAAGATATTCTCTAAAAATACAATGACTTTCACTTTTGGTTTCATTTTATTCATATATTCTCTTCATTTCTATCCTTACATAAGATTTGACAGAAAATGAATACAAAATCTGTTTTTTCAGTTGTGTTTACTCATTCACTGTCTACCACTCGCTGACTATCGTTTGCACAGAATATGGTTTGCCTTCTTATTCGAACTTTACTTTTAAGGTGAATACACTTTTATGTACTAAAAAGGATTTTAAGATAAAAAATGTTTTGCCACTCATTTCTAAAACGAAAAATTCTTTTTATGAGACATTATTTCTCCCATCGATAGGAAGACGTATGGAATGAATAAATGTGTTTAACATTTCTATTCTCAGGTATAGATCCCAGGAATCTTTTTTCATCAAAAATATTTTGTTCTCAGAGTTTACTCACTCACTCATAAAGTTCCGCTCCTTATGATTTGGGAAAGGGATGACTTTTCCTCCTATGGTTTTGTAAGACATCATCATTTATAACAATCTTTGGTTTGAGTCACTCTTCTCTCCCAGAGTTCTCTTTTTTCAATATAAATGAAATTGCTTTTCATACTGCACTGTAGTTTTTCTACCAAGTTCAAGAGTTCTAGCAAATATCCTGCAGTTATTTGACATTAAAAGTGAAAATTTAAAAAATACATTCATTTAAATACTAAGAAAAATGGAGTTCTTCTGTTAAATTATGTTTTAATCACTTGAACCATTCAAAACTGCAATAATTTTTAATTAACAAGACAAGTTTGCAATCCTTATCAGATTAGTATTCATTTCAAAATCTCTTTTAATCCTTCATTAGATTTGTTGAGGAAATCGAAATTTTATGCAATATTTCAAAGACTTAATTATGATTTGAATTCTAATTTATATATCATTAACAACTTCTGACATTCAATGGGACAGTAATCTCAATGAAGTAGGTTTAGGTCGTACTCCATATGTAATCAAATGTTAGATTAGAAACACTTTCAACAAACGATGCAATTATCGAGACTTTCAACTCTTAATTCAAGAAATTTCATAAATTTTATTAAAAATTTTGTTCATTTTTCTAAAAGCCAACACTTTTTCATTAGAGGTAAAGCCTTTTTCTCCAACGAATTTGCACTGCATTCCTGTTTTGGCATTTTATATGATTTTGAATATAAAATTGTGATTTATTTTTTCAATTTTAACGATAGTTTTCTCAATGATTTACGTTTAATGGACTAAACTTTTTTGAGCAAAACTTTATTTCATTGCAAACATTATTCTGTTTCCGCATTTATTACATAAACTTTACGATTATTTTTGGTTTCAAATAAAATTCAAAAATTTAATGAAAACCTCAAAAAAGATAACATTTTGTGCGAAAAGCAAGACTTGAATTATTTGATTTCATTCACACCTTTTAATCAAATTATTCAAACAGTGATTTCTTTTCTCATTAAATATTCTCAAATAAGTCTATGAATTGAAGTCTCAATAAATTGGATGAAAATTATGTCAAAACCTCTGCGAATGAGAATCAAATCAAACGAAAATTTTTTAATCAAAATCACAGTTTGAGATAAAATGTCTTAGTTTTCATTCGATATACAAAATAGTTATCAGTTTTTCTAATTTCGAGTCTTATCTGAAGTTTGATTTAATTTTTTTGTTTAAAAAACTTTTAAATTATAAAATATTTAATAGATTTGCAAAAACACTGTTTAATCAATAAAATGATAAATAATTCAATTGAATATCAGATAGAAATTGAGTGCAGTCTCGCACTATATATGGCACAACCACTCCAAACATGTGTCACGTTCTTCACCAAACATAGGAAAAGGATAGGATCTGAGAGCACCGGTAAGAGTAAATCCTCGTGAGATTAATAGTCCTACAGTTTTATGATTTTTTTGGGTTCGACATAAAAAACAGGCAAAACACACGCTTTTTATTATGAGACCCTCTCCCTCTCATATGTTTGGGGTCTGATAGATGAGTTCACCTCTTCCTAAATAAAATATAACAAATGATCAAAAAATTCAGAGCTATATTATTCTGTGCTCTGAAACCTTAAACACACGAAACTTTTGAATGGCTTTTTAGATAATAATATAAATTCGGATAAAAAGTCATTTTTCTTACTTTTATTTTTTAATTTCACTGAATTTTAGTAAATATTTTTAACTTCTATGCAAAACCCAATAATTCATTTCTTACTTTTTTGAGTGTCTGTTATATGAAATAATATTATTTTTATGAAATTTTAATAAGACTTTGGGGGCAAACAATTATGACATTTCATTGAATGTTCACTTTTGGAGCGAATCCTATGAAAATTTGATAAATTTTTGAACTTTTCTTCTCTGCTGTCAAACATTCAAAATGTATGAAAGGCTTAAAAATATTTATCAAAAATAAAAAGATTTTTAACAGTACTTCTGAATAACGGATGAAATGTTAAAAGTTTATTCATTTATAACATCCAGAAAATGAAGAAAACGCTATGTTTTCCACTAAATCTGATGTTTCGGTTATTAAACCCTTTGGTTTTGAAAAACCACTTTTCATTTCGTTTAATAACTCAAATCCTTTACCACTGAAAATAAGCAAAACATTTTTTGCAAGTTATTTATCTTTTAAAATAAATTATATTTTCACTTTTCGAGTCATTCAATGGATTAAAAATTTTCAAAAATTAATTATAAAATACGAAGAATTTTCGTTCAATTTTTCATTTCATCAAAACTTAAAGAAAAAGTTTTCCCATAAAAAGAGTTACGTTTTATTCCTTCCGAAAGAAAAATTGAATTTTTATTTTTTTGGTAAAAAATTATAAATGCGCTCAACTTTTGCCGTTTTCACCAGATTTTCGTTAATCGCTGGCAACGGGTCTGAAGTTCAAAACTTTTCGTTTCTATTTCTTTAAGTATTTACTGCAAAATCCCTTTGATTTGACACAAATTTATTCTAAAACAATATTTAAAACCCATTCCTCTTCAAAACCGATATATTTTGTAATCAGAACTTTTGAGAAAATTCACATCCATTTTATCATTTTGCAAGATCACGGCAAATAATAATAGAATTGGGTTTAAATTTATTCGAAACGCACTTTGAATTAATTAAAATTTTATTTCTATTGAATTGTCGAAAGAGATTCAGTCGTTTAACTCTCAGAATAGAAACTGTAAATCAGATGAGAAGAGGAAATACCCATCAGTTTGAACACGAATTTCTTCGAAGCTATTGAGGGATGGCTTCAAATAATTTGAATATTCAATACATTTAAATATCAAATGAAATGTTGTCCACAAAAGAGGAACAAAATTCTTCAACAGATTTGAAAAAATTAAAATTTGAATTTCATATATATTCAAAAAAGAGTACAATCGATCTGATGGTGATTTTGTTCTCAAATCACTATTTAAACCAAGAATATAAGCCTCAAATGTCAGTAATTCTTGAATAAATTCTCCTTTCTTATTTAAAAGTGAAGAAAAATGCGAATTTTCAAAAAAGAGTGCTAAATGCGTTTGAATTTCACATACCTTTTATTAAGATTAAAAGATAACATTCTAAGTACTAATGATACAAATGAAGAGTTCAGCGATAATAGAGAAGATATTTCAATATTGAAGGATCCCTTTCTTGGATTTTCTATCTTTTGGGAACAGTTTTCAAAGATATTTGCCGTCAGTTCACTCAAATACGAAATTTTGTTGAGAAAAAGCAAATGCATTACAATTTTGTGACACAAATATATGGAACTCAACTCAAAACTGATATATTGTACGACAAAAGTGTTATGTATTTTAGAGATAAGAGAAAATAATTTTTGTTTTGCCTCAAAATTCGATAATAAAAGAGAATGTATTCAGCGCTTAGAATATGAATTGAGACTCAAAAATAAGTATTAATCACTGAAATATGGCCAACATTTGTCAGAGTAAATAAAATCCTAAGAATGTTTGAAATAGAGATTCGTTTAGATATTAAATAAAATAAATTTATTAATAAAATGTATTTTTAGGCAAAATATCCATTATTTTGACAAATGGTAAACACTTTTGATAAACAGGAAAATAATTCAGAATTTAATCGAAACAATTTTGTGACACAAAATCTGATAATGAAATTCAATTTCATGTCTGAATCGTAGAAATAAATGTATTTAATTAAGAAAATTGCTTTCAATCTGAAGAGCAATACATAAAAAAATACAATAGAAATGTGAAATGAATGATGAAATTGAATAAAATATAAGTTATCTCTGGATATGAATTAGAGTGCAATCGAATGAATGGGGGAACGGATTCGATGCAAAATTGAGTCTCATCTGAATGTCAAAAGAGTATTCCATATACATGGAAATCATTGTGTCATTTGCTCTGGTATTGAAAGTGCACTTTTCTCTCGATATGGAGAGCCCATCACTGAATAGAAATGTTTTAAGAGTAGTACTCATCGGTAGTGCATTAGTGTTGCGGAACGCAAACATCAGTGTCTCGAATGACCACAAAATCGG
Organism: Fuscozetes fuscipes; assembly: GCA_034702105.1. Lineage (NCBI taxonomy): Eukaryota > Metazoa > Arthropoda > Arachnida > Sarcoptiformes > Ceratozetidae > Fuscozetes > Fuscozetes fuscipes. The sequence goes on along the minus strand of JAQGCS010001435.1, from coordinate 3,776 downwards.
GTCTCAGGGTTTTTCAACTCTATTGTGTGTGAGGTCCATCCAATGGTTGTATTGGGCACCACTTTGTCTGATTGCAATCAGCATATTTTTGACAGTACCAGTGCTGTGGCCATTTTCCGTCCACTTAACTCTTGTGATAGCCCTGCGCTGTCATTAGATTAAAGCTCTCTCTCTCTCTCTCTCTCTCTCTCTCTCTCTCTCTCTCTCTCTCTCTCTCTCTCTCTCTCTCTCTAATTCTCTCTGAAATCGGTTTGACTTCAATATGTGTTTCCCTCATTCTGTCCATTATTTTGACTGAAAAACACAGAACTGTATAACATTTTATTTGAAAGTTTTGAGATCAGGAACTTTGAGCGAAACTAATCAATAAAATTACTTCGTGTGAGAGCACAGGGAAGTGAAGTTCCATTTATGGAATATTTTCTCACATTTTATGAATTTAATTCAATTTGGGCAAAATCTGCGTAAAATTAATTGATATGGTAATGAAAATTGCACTTTTCATGATCAGCGAATAAATTTCTCAAGCTATCTAAATGAAGAAAGTACATTTTGTAAATTGGCAATTTTGCTAAATTATCTTGTTAAAAAGAATACTCTCAAATGACCAACGCTCTACTCATTATGTCTGTCCTTAAAAAAATTCTTTTCTTTTTTTAAGTACTTTTTTGTATTATTTCTCATTTCATTTGATTGCAAATAACTCTTCAGTTGTTTTCTTAAGCACTTCACTACAGTTTTCACTTATAGACTCAATCGTAGACTCATCCCTACTCATCCCCAGACCTCAGCAAACACTTGAATAACACATACGAAAAAAGTTATATAAAAATCTTAGAACAGAAAGAAATAAGAAAACAGCTAATGATAAGCAAAGCTTATAGTAAAAAGAATTCGCTATATATCCCGTGCTCTGGTATGGTATGGAAGAGGAGAAGAGTGGAGAACGAGATACAAAACAAGTTGTAGAACAACGACAATAAAATATTGAATAAAATATTAGACACAATATATACGAGAGAATAGTTTATACGAGAAATTCATATCTAATGCAACGAAGAGATGAAGAGATTTAGCTAACAATACAGAGTTAAAGGCAATGGAAGGGGAGGTTTTCCGCTGACTTATGGCACAGACTATTGCCAGAGCGAAACAGCATACAAACAACGATTACAAGAGTATGATATATGAATATTAATGTATTAATATATGAATTTTTCGTGTGATAACAATCATGTGCTGTTCCATTGAAGCAAACTGTATGAGCGGTATGTAATATAGTCGGACCAGTTGTGCGCCATTTAATGGCCAACACTTCTATTTTCAATATAAGTCTTTTCAATATTCGATTCTAATCCACAAAACGAATTACATTTGGCTCTGCATTCAATTTCATCGTAAACTTTGCCTTTTGTTGTCTGTGCGCTGTTTTGTGCCGTTTCTCTTTCATATCATACCATAGAATAGTAATAATCTATGGCTCCAATAGATTGGGACCGAAAAGGAAAAGGCATTTAATAAGTGATAATAATTTTCAGATCTCTTTTGCAACTAATATAACGATTTCTTAGCTTTTAATTTATCGGTCACTCAATGATAGCGAAAAATATCTGTCAATCCAAACAATTTAGAAATTATATGATAATAAATGAATGTTCGGGTCATTGAATGCCGACACAACTGTGCGGTCATTGTCTGCAATGCACTATACAATAATGTAGAATACTTCAGAAATAGCATAATCTTATTATTCACTTTCATTGTCAGAGGAATGGAATCACTAATAATAAAGTGGTTTCGCTTTCACTTCAAAAGCTATTCATTTGATGGCTTCACTCAAATCCATTGAAATATTTATAATTCAATATTCGGTGAAAAAATGAATTTCTTGTGATATTATTCACATCTAATTTTGTGAACAATTTTAATGAAAACTCTTTTTTGTTTGCAACAAAAACAGTGAAAACATCACAAAAGCTGTCATTAAATATAATTTTCGTGAAAAACAATTTTGTTTTGAAATCATTTGAAATTTCATTTCAAAAGACGAGACAAAGTGTGAAAACAGTGTATAAACAAAAGTTTAATCAAAACATCTTTGAATTGAAACAGAATATTCCTCAGAATATTACTCAGAATATCACAAGAGATTAGTGAAGGGTATGCATGAAGTGATACAACAAAAGGACCTTTTTTACCATTAATTTTATAGCAAACTTCACAAACAATTTTGTAAAACATGGAAACAAAACACTATTTCTGAGCGAAAAATAAATTGATTCCCGAAAAACATACAAAACATTAGATAAAACGGAAAAGTCATCCGAGGATTGCATTCAAAGCATTAGAGAATATGAGTTCAAAAAATAGTGTCATTTGATTTCGAAAAATGCAAATATTTTTATCAAAATTCAATCGACAAAAAGGACACACAAATAGATTTCTGTCGGAAATAAATACACTTTTATTTAATTTCCTTTTCATTTCATTGTGTATTGAGAGGACAGTACAGAGCTGTGTGAAAGTCCGTGCAATTTATGAAAGAATAAAAACCAAATAAATGAAGAATTTAGTGGAAAACTCATTTAATTTTATATACTCTGAAAGTTAGAGAGAAAGTATTTTGCAATTTGCTTCTGAGCACAGCACAAGTCATTAAACGCCAGAACACAAACTGTTTTATGACCAGTGCTAGTGATGAAGAAGAGCCTCACAAAACAATTTCAAAGCCAAGGGTCTAATGTCTGATTGAAAATCTAATATTAGATAAACCGATTGCTCTGTTCTTCTGATCATTAATTTTGTTTACGGATCAGACTTTCAAAACAAATTGATTTTTATGTGCAGAGTCTCTCATAGGAAACACAACACAAACCTTGAAAATAGTGTTAATTTACTCAGACTTTTGTGCAATCAATTGTCGAAATCATTTTTCTCTGCATACATTTCAATTGAGAACTAAGAAAATGATTAAAATATGTAAAGACTTACCCAATGCTGAACTGGAATTCCAACCGCAGACAGACTTTAATATCAGATGAAAACCTGAAAATACAAAATAAGTTATTAGATTTCGATTAAAAATCTGGACAAAAGAGTGATTGTTTCGATATATACATCCTTTGGGAAAATTCAAATTATCAATTCGTGAGATTTGATAAAAAAAATTCTTTGACTCCAAAAGTCTTATCTCACAAACCATTAGATTATTTTCTAAACAATTTTGCAAAAGTTTGCGAAATGATTCGACGATTATTACACAAATATTAATATTTAGCAACTCTTAGAGCTCTTACAAAGGAATGCTTCATAACTGACGTGTTATTCATAGAATAGTTTGAAAGGAGAACTGATTTCGAAAACAAATCTTCAATTAATAATCAGACAATACTTTTGTGCGGATATTGTTTTGCATTTTTCTGTCACTAATTCTGAACCCAAATGATCTATTAATGCAATTACTAAAGGGGTTCCTAACATTATAGTTAACCCTTTGATGAGATGTTAGGCAATCATCTCAATCATAGTCTGTGCAAAGCATTTGACAGCACATCAACAATCATAATATGAATTACTTTATTATATACTTTTATCTCTTTTCCAATTTGAAGGTTATATAAGACTTATGTATACATAAAGACGATATGTTTTCCACTCAAATGATTGAGTTTTTAATCTTAAATGGAGTTTAAAGGCTTTTTCGACGCCAAATGTTCTCAAACACGAGAGAGAGAGAGAGAGAGAGAGAGAGAGAGAGAGAGAGAGAGAGAGAGAGA
>JAQGCS010001434.1:0-13877 GCA_034702105.1 Fuscozetes fuscipes | reverse complement strand
AATGTATGCATCATGTAGATTATCATGGTGACTTCAAATTCTAATTCCAAGAGTTTGGACTCAAGGGTATTCCAATTTAGTTAAATTTTTAAATTGTTGCCAATTGTTGTATTTTATAATTGATAATTTTATTTTTTAGTGGAAATTGTCAGGCATCACTCACTCACTATGATCTGGGGTTCGAACAGAAGATTTTTAACATGCACCAATCTGCGATTCTGATAATAAATTGGCAAATTGCGAATCTAAATGAAATAGTAAATGGGATTAGACTATTCAAATTAAGGTAAATTTAATTGTATTTCCCAATCTTTCAAAAAGCTTGTTGATATCTGAACAAATGTGATATTGGTCAATTTGTTGTTTGATTCAAAATTTTAAAAATATTATTAATATTAATAAATTAAACTTAAAGTTTGCGCTCAAATGTAAAAGTAAAATGAGTGTCAGATATACATTCAATGAACCATGTTAATCCTGATCATTGATAAGAAATTTTTATCTAATTTAATATATATGTAATCAATCTTAGACAACTTGGTATTTCCATATTATTGAATTAATTCACTATTTCGTTTGTTCCAGCTTGATGATTTACAGTCAACGCAATTTTAAAACAATTACAAAATGTCATTGAGTCTGTAGAAATGGAATGATTATGGTCATATACTTCACAAATAACAACTCAACAATTTTTTACATTTGAGTATTTGTGTCATAAGTTAATTGAATAAAATTGCTTATCCGACAAATAACCTTGGCTAATTTATGCAAAAACGCATGCCTGGAAGTGATCAATGTTGACAGGAGTTAATCAAGGTGAAAATAAGTAATACAGTTATAAAATGATCAATATAATAATTATCACTATTAATTATCTTAATTAATTACCAAGTGACCTCTAATTGAAATCTTTGATTATTCCTTAAGAATCTAAATATTTAGATAATCTATTTAATTATAAATGAATATTTGATCAATGCAATCTATTAAATCACTGATTGTAATTATAATCACGTAATCGAACTTGATCTTTGTTGTTTAAAGCCAGATTTGACCAAGGTCAGTTAACTTTTAAAACGCTAATTTATTGTTGTGATTAAATATTTCAGTCATGTATTGAATTTTAATTTTTTCGTTAGATGTGAAGGTTAATATTTATCCGTAAAAATCAATTTTGAGGTTTTTCTTTCAGTTTTCAAAATATTTTCTCTTAAATGAAGTTATTTTTCAACTTTTAGTTTCAGCGAAACGTTTCCACAATTTATTGAAAGTATTGTTTATTATAATTTTGAAGTTTGCTTTCGTGATCATATCGATTTGCTAGATCAAATTGTATTGTTGTGAGTCTATAATCAAACATGTTTAATTATAATCAAGAGCATAGCTGTGAGATGTCGTTTACAGAAGACATGAAATTCTTCATTGAATTGTTTTCGGAAATAATTTCATTATATTTTCGATTCTATATCTCATCCTTTTATCGATTTCTTCGACGAAAGTTCAAAATATCCGCCAATTTATGCCATAAATTAAAATTATTTCAACAAAAGTTTCACTTTATTTAAATGTGATCAGGTTAATTTACTTCAAATAAATTATTCTGAATTCATTTTACTAGCTAAAATTATCTAATACCACAATCAACTTTTTGTTCCATTTATTTAAAATTTAATAATAACTCCATTTATGATATAAACAAGCAAAAAATTAAAGGTTTTTGCCATGTTAAATCCTAATTAATAATCAATAAGTTTAATATAAACCTGTATTTGAAATAAAGTTACAGTTTTTCAACTCATTTGTGGGAAAGTGACCAAAATTAAGGTCAGAATACCTGAAGTATTATTTTCTACGAAATGGAACTCAACATAAAAGTTTGTTTTACACAAAAAATAAGAGGAAACTCCAATTGCAAGACCAGTTTTACAGGATTTCTATTTTTTGTTTTAAGACAATTCGAAGTGATTTGAAGCTCAAAAACAGTACTAAACTCACCATTGATTTTGAAAGTGATGTCAAAAGTGAGGCTAACGGTTAAAATGAACGCATTTTTGAGTTCATTGCTCTCAAAAACAGTTTATAGACTTTTTATATGTTTTATGGCATATATTCTGCTATTATTTTCTAGTCTTTCAACTTTTAAGTGACGCAAAAATGCTAGTTTATCACCTATTTTGTAATACAAAATTACGCTTCACATGAGTTATTACAAGACTATAACATTCCTTTGAGTTTTTGTGTGTAATGCAAATGTCATTTGTGTGCATCACAAGTAAATAATACTTACCTAGTCCCTAAAGGATATTTGTGTCAGTTTATTGATTTTTTATGTGTGTTTCGAAGTAAACACATTTTTTGTGTGCTTTGAATGGCAGTCAAATTCCTTTCCTATTATTTCTTTCGAGTGATCAGAATATGTGCCGACATTTTGTGCGATTGTATTGGAGTTGTGTATCCTTCGAAGAAGAATTATTTGCCACCAGTTACTTCACCGCTCCTTCTCCAGCCAGCTAACAAATTAACCCAAAGGATTAAAAGTGGTCAGGTATTAGCTTTCAACATTTATTTTAATTTTAGCCTTGGCCCAAATGTTTTTTAACATTACTTTCTGGTCTTGGATCAGATTTTGTTTAAAAGCTCAAATTTAAACACTTTATGTGGATCCTATTTATGCATATTTATCTTTAAAAATTAAAAATGAAATCAACTAAAATTAATAAACTTTTAATTCGCAAACTTTAAGGGAAATATTTTAAAATAATGTTGAAGAGAATGAGGATAAATTTACCATTTTAGAACATAATATAAAACTGTCTAATAAAATATAATTGGTGAATCATTCCATAAAACTCCGGGAATTCCATAATTATTTTTAGAATTGAATTCATTTCATTTTATATTAACCATAAGGCTTTCAAAAGGGGATTATTTTCTCTTTCAATACATATTTATTTAAATGAATTGAAGGATTAATAATTGAACCTGATAAGAAAAATTGAAAAACCTTTTAACTTAAAACTAAAGGAAGATCGAAAATTATCTGGATTATATTTAGTGAGTGATAGCAAAATTGCAAAGCTTATCAAAGACAAAATATGATAGTCTCTTATAATGGGAATCATTTCACATACATTTGTATAAATATTTGCATGAACATTTGAAACATTAAAACTCTATAGAAATTTAACATTAGTTTCTTTTTATTAAGTTCAACTTCCCCTAGATATTTATGTCTATTTATCGTAAAATTTGTATCTCGTCAAGGTAATCTTATTTAATTATAATTTAATTTATTATACCTCAGCTCAAAAGCGAGGATTTAGTCAAAGCTTATATAAAGCGGATTAAAGTCATCAATGAATTAATCAATGCACTCACTGACCAACGATTCGACTCAGCCATAGAAGAGGCCAAACTTATTGATCTGAAGATTGCTCAGCACTTGTCGGGACTAAAGCCCAATAATGATGAGAATCTGGAAGATATGCCTCTGTTGGGTATTCCCATCTCTATCAAAGAATGTCATGCAGTTAAGGACATGTCATATACATCTGGTCTTTACTCTCGCAAAAATGTGAAAGCGAAAGAGGACGCACATGTTGTGCGTAATCTGCGAGAAGCCGGTGCTATACCAATATGTGTTACTAATGTTCCGGAATTTCTACTCTTTTGGGACACATATAATAAAATATACGGAAGAACTGATAATCCATATGACAAGTCCCGTGTGCCGGGTGGCAGTTCTGGAGGTGAGGCGGCTCTCATATCATCTGCTGGTGGCCTTTTAGGACTTGGCTCTGATTTAGGCGGTTCTATACGAATACCGGCCTATTTCTGTGGCATTTATGGTCACAAACCTACCAGAGGTGTCGTTCCCATAACAGAAGTGTTTCCTGGCCTAGGTCATAAGGACAGGGAAAAGTTGTTACAATGCGGTCCTATTTGTCGATATGCTTCGGACTTGAGGCCGATGCTGAGGGGATGCGCTTCAAAACAGATATCGAGTTTGAGATTAGATAAAGAATTGGATTTAAGTCAATTGAAAGTGTTTTATATGCGAACAGATGGCGACCCCTTCAAAACACCCGTTTCTGAAGATGTGTTAAGTGCTATGCAAAGAGTTGTTCAGTTTTTAAATACAAAAACGGATGGACTCGCCGAAGAAGTGTCCTTTCCTTCAATGAAGCATTCATTCTTAATATGGGTATGCACATTAAACAACCTCAATGCTCCTTACCTGTGCCACGAGTTGACGGAGGGCATCAGTAAAGTGAGCGGGTGGGGTCAGTTATTCAAGTGGTTTTTCTGTAAATCACAATACAGACTGAGCACAATTTTAAATGTAATTCTGCACAACATATTGGACCCTGATAAGTCCAGGTTTGAAAAAAAATTCCAGAAATATGTTTCGAGAGGCGAACAATTACAACAAGAAATTACTGAATTACTAAGTTAATATATTGTTTCGCTGAATTTTGAAGTATTCAATGTCCTTTACTGATTTAGGAGACAATGGGATTCTATTATGTCCAACTCTACCTGAGACGGCCCCCAAACACAATGGAACACTGCTCAAGACAAATTATGTGGGATATACAATGATATTTAACGTAACCGGACATCCAGTAACTCAAGTGCCGGTAGGACTGACTAAAAGTGGTCTCCCGGTTGGTATGCAAATAGTTACGAACCCTTTCAACGATCACTTGTCTATTGGAGTGGCGGAGCTCTTAGAGAAAGAGATTGGAGGATGGGTTCCGCCCTTTGAACCGCAGACCACTGAAGAATAAAACAAATATACTTTAATTATAATAAACATTTAAGAAATGAATGAAAATATGCACGATACAATATTATTGCAAACTATATATTTAATCTGATTAACATTTTAGATACAAATAAAATTAAATTAAAGGAATTTGATTTTTAAATAAATATTTGAACAAAGTTTTGGTTTCACGAGAATTATGACTCGAATTCAAATTTAAGTGAAAAATAATTCAATGTTTTATTTAATTCATAAGTTTTGATATCTTTTATGTCTTAACCATTGAGTGATAAAATGAACAGACATTTGATTTCAATTTTTTATCTTTTGATCTTAACTGAAATCAAACAAATGAATATGGTCAGTCAATATGGTCCACCTGATAAGAACATCTCGGTTTCCACTCAATTCGATGGACAAAACATGACTGACGAATGGCTGACAGTTGTATCTAATGTCACTGTATTGGAGTCCAGTACTGGCAGTAGTACCCCTAAAAATACTCGCAAGGGGAATATCTTTGATATGCTGTCCGACACCCAATGGCTTATAGTACTGGCAGTTGTGATCACAATAGTGGCAGTGGTGCCCTTCTTGTACTGCTGTAAACTCCTGTTTGACTGCTTATGTCAGCGAAAAAAGACAGAATCATCGACTAAAGACACGACTGAGAGCACAGGTATTCTCATTCTTTGCTTGAATTCTATTGTTTAAGAAGTGGCTGTTTTCTCATCACAGGAGAGAAATTCAGTTCAGTCCAAACCATTAACTCGCAGACAGGAAAGCCTATCAGAGGAAACATTTTGCCCGATAATCGAAGTGAGACCGCATTCCGACCAAATCCAGACGAAATGCAGAGTTACGAAGAAGTGGTCAAAAAATTCAAAGACATTAAATAATTTCAGTTATATTTCAGAATGAATTCCATATTTTATATAAACATTTAAATTATATTAAATAAAACTTGAATTATATATTGAGTTATAATAAACTTTAAGCAAAATAAATGTCAATTCGCTTCATTTCCGGGAATATATGTCATTCCTTCCGTTCAAACTTTCGTTCTAATGAGCAAAACATTCAATTTTGAACTTAGAAACCATAAAAATAATGTTTGAATGTATTGAAAGTCAGCTAATATTTCAAATATATGTGAGATGTGTTTCCATCGATTGTCCCCAAAATTGTTATTTTATATGATTTTCATGAAATGTTTATCATTTATTGATTGCAATAAACCCAAACTGACTCTATTATCGGGACAGACGTCTGTTGTCAACAACAACACTGTCACTGATATCAGAACTAATGGCACACTTCGACTCAAATGTGAAGGTTCGCAGCCTTTCAGTTGGACTTTCCCCGAAAATGATCCAGTAATTCAAAGTTAATAATTTTCAGTTCATTTACTTTAATTTTATATTCAGTATTCACCGCCAATTGCAAGTTTAGCCAAGGTCAATTCCAAATGTATCAAGAGTAATAAATGCTTTAGCGAAATGATCTTGCCCAATCTACAGTTTTGGCAAACGGGACTATATTCATGTTATTATAATAAGTCGAAGAATTTGTTTGACTCGATTTATGTGTTTATAAATGGTTTGTAATTAAAATAGTGTCAGTAAAAATAATCTTGATTGACATTTTAACAGATGTAGGCAATTTGATAGTACCGGTTGAAGGAAATGATGAATTCCTTGTTGTGTCTGTTTTGGAAAACAGTACAAACTTTTTTATTCCCTGCAAACCAACCGATTCGAGAGCTGTTCTTTCGCTTCATTTATATGACTCTGAAACTGAAGAATTCATACAAATGCCAAACGAATCGCTAAGATTTGATCCAACATCTGGCTTTAAAGTAACCAAGGAAAGATCCAAACAATACAATGACATTGATTGCAGGGTTAAATTAGCGGATAACGAGCAGTGTGTTACAATTACCATCCATACAATCAGTGAGTTTTTAGGGGAGAGAGAGAGAGAGAGAGAGAGAGAGAGAGAGAGAGAGAGAGAGAGAGAGATGACATTTTATTCTTGTGTTAAATCCAATTAATATGATGTTATGACAGGTCCTTTTTGAGTTGCAGTTGTGGATCTATCATAATGGCAATTATTTTGCACTTAATCGTCAGTTTTGTTGAAATGATTATCTGTTATACAAAGTGGTGACCCGTTATAGTCGTCTGACATTTAAGAAAAAGTTCAATAGTTTTGTCTCATAGTCTGTGAGCACAGCATCTGATGCTTAAGACCTAAGAAAAATATGTTTTGCTTTCATTGCTCTTATTTTTCACTACATTTATGAAGTAAGAATGTAGTATATAGTTTTGTGCTTGACTTCACCCGCCCGACCACCCGCCCACCTGCTTTAAAAAATTTTGAAAATTTTAAACTCATTGTTGAAGATGCTTTTAAAGAAATTTTAAGATATGAATAAGGGAAGAAGAATGGGATTGAGGCTGGCTTATAGAGAAATGCCTTGAAGAAAGATGGGGATGGCCTATAGATATATGCTTTGAAGAGAGATGAGGATGCCTATGAAGAGGAATGGGGATGTCTTTTACCTATGGAGATATACTTTGAAGAGAGATGAGGATGGTGCTAGCTTATGGGAATATGCCTTGAAGAGAAATGGGGATGAAGCTGCCCTATAGAGATATGCCTTGGAAAGGAATGGGGATGAAGCTGGCCTATAGGGATATGCCTTGGAGAGGAATAATGATTAGTCTGGCATGAGAATATGCTTTGAAGCTCTTAAAGGTGGGTTATCAATAGGTTAATCAAAAATGGACGTGAAACAGCCATTTTTGATAGACATTTGGGTGTAAATGTAGTGGGAATTAGGTTTGATCCGAACCCTTGTTTATCTATGTATGGTGACATCTAAAACTGACCATGGAGGTCATACATGAAAAAGATGACTTTTTTTATTAGTTTAGAATCCATTACTAAATTTGAATACAATTTTGAAATGAACTTGTACCTCAATTTTTAAAATGATATATATATGATTAGAAATCTCTCTTCCAGATAAGTCTATTTGTTAGAACCAAAAGTAAATAAATAAATACATATTTGAATATGAAAGTTTAATTTCCAGAAAATGGTTTTACTGCAATTTCCTATGGTCAGTTTGAGATAACACCATACTAAAGTTCTTTTTGCGAAATGTTTTGAAAAGCCAACTTTACAACTGAAAAGAAAAACTGAGAATTGATGCCATTTTTCAACATGAGCAAATAGTTCTGTGCTTTTCCTTCTTAAATTACAGTAAATATTGCATAAATCGAAAACTTCCTAAATCAAACACCAAGTTGAAATAAAATAGTATAGTAAAATAAAGTTGACCCTAAAATAGTAGTCCAGCATGTAATATGTATTCCCTGTGTCGAACACCCTGCCTAAATCGAACATTTGGCTCATACTCATCTAATGTTTGTTTATAGAATATTCGCTGTTTGTATACAATCATTAAATAAGTATTAAAGAAGATTTAACTGTTAAATGTTCACAAATCTTATGAAACAACTTGATAGATTTCAAAAAATTTTATATCATTTTGAAGGATACTTGTAATCGGTGTTAGCTAATCTTAATTTGAGTTGCAAAACACTATCATGTTATTTATTCAGGGTACCTAATAATCATCTAATCTTGTTAATTATTCATTCACAATGTACAAGATTCAGGATAAACTAATATACAGGGTCAGGTTAATATGTGTTTCATATTTAATCTTTCATCATTAGACATAATTTTGTCTTTTCACTTTCCTCCAACCTCAATGTAACACGCTTTGTACGAAACGTTAAAGATCATTTTTATTAAATAGATTCAGAATGTTCAGAGATGTGACCCAAAAGTAGCCCCTTGGCAGACCCTGCTTATATTCTGTTAGAGTATTGACAAATGTTAATACAATCTTATCTACATCTTATCTATGTACATCTGAAACTGAATTTTTAGAATTATTTTTATTTTGATTATGTTTAAGCTAATTACAAAGATCAGGGATGTGCAAGGGGGTAGACCTCTTACCCTCTAGAGACGAAAATTTTGGGTTTACCCCTCTCTAGAATTTTGAAAAATTTAACATTACAGGTACACCCTCCTCACCGCCGAGCGAAGCGAGGCGGCAAATATTTTGAGGTTTTTTGGGAATTTTGGGAGTTTTTTGCGGATCGACTTTTGGCTTACCACTCCCTAGACCCAGACCCTAGACCCGCCCTAGAAAAATTTTGAAAACCACCCCCTAGACCCACCTAGAGCCACCGAGCTTGCACATCCCTGACAAAGATATATCATTACATTTATCATTTTTATATATTAATTTGAAATCTACATTAACCTATATGCATGTTCAATTAGTTATATTTAAAAACAATAATTATTATTGTATTTCAGTATTTTGAATTTGGCGGGTCTTCCAAATTTGATCTAGTGCTCATGCACGTGCGCAAACTTAAGAACACTTTGTAGCTTGCTGCTTATTAATTAAGAATAAACTTTAAAAGATTTTTATACTTATATTTATTTTTTTTTTGAGGAAAAATTATCCGAAATTTTGTCTAATGTTTAATTTATATATAATATAATATAATGTCTAATATTAAGAGATATTTTGGTTTCGCCAAGATGGTTTTGCAATTGAAACACTTTTTCAGCATAATTGAGGCACATTTAAAAACAGACATGGGCAAGGGGGATTTTTAGATATCTCACTGATTCCAAAAAATCCCCTCTTGTATCCGTTGAGGTCGCAGACCTTGTCCATCCCTGTTTGAAATCGAAAATTCAGATTATGCATGCTTCTCAATTTCTTACAGGCGATAGAATGGGATTTTGAATTTATTTTAATTTTTTGTTTTGTTTTTCATCATTATTCCTTTTATTATTTGTTACTTGGAAGCTGTACAATTGTTTCTAAATGCTATATAATTTAGTAAATGAATAATGGGTGAGTCACCCTTGCACATGTACGCGTATAGTTCAAGGTCTGATTGAATTTGAGCTGAAAATATTGCAGTAATGTTGGCACTACTGCTCACCACTCGATGTAGTTTTGGGTAATGACCTGAAAATTAATCACAATATAGTCGTTCATTGAATTAAATTAAATGTTATTATATTTGGAGAGCCATTTGAAAGTTGTGTAATCAGTGTAATCGCAGTCATATTCAACCTCATTACAAATGAAAGGGCAAACTTGGATAGTGCTCAGAAATAACAACATTCCCAAATTATGTTGAGTAAATATTTATCTGAATTGACCTGATTTCAATGATTTAACATATTTATGTTGATATGAACGGTCGAAACTGAGGTGATGGCCACTCACTTAATGAGCAGACAGTAGTGTCCTTCAGTTCCAACTTTGAGTTCAGACAACGTATCGATCGTTTTCTCTAACATTAGTCGCTTCTATCGACCCTTTTTTGTGACCTATTTTCGCCACAATTCACGACAATAGCACTGAATATCTGACGCTTTCATAACATTTCTTTACTTTCTAACAGAGATTTTCTAATAAATAAGTTAATCGAAAACCTTTCGAAAACTCGATTTACAATTTACTGACTTTGTTTAATAATTTTGAATTGGGGTCAAACAGAACTAGTTTTCATCAGCATCTTAGGCAATTGATGGCATACTTTTCTAGCATCCAATTCAGTAGGCAAAGAAACTGATCGACCATGCTTCCCTGTATAACACTGTGAAGCACACAATGCAACCCTTTGAGTGCATGATTTCGAAAATTTCCAAAACTACTCTCTAGATTTGCCTCTACCAGATTTACTCAATACTTTCTACCAATTAGGTCATATGAATTCAAAATTTCAAGTGATCATATTGAATTTAAAGCAAAAATATGCATGCTTAATTAGTAAATTTTTTGTTCAGGACAATATTTTTTCGAATCAAATAATTTTTTGGTTTCACTACTCTGGACTATTTTAAGGTATATCAAAAATCTACATCATTACAATTCTCTTGATTTGATTGATCTAAGCATTTCAACATGTTATCGGCGAATGACCAGAATCAAGTATACAGTCACCACAAAATTAAAAGATTATATGCAAAATTGTAACTTTATTGTATTTTATACCTATGATTTGATAGTTGAAAGATTAATAAAGTGTATACTCATTTTCAAATCATAAAAACAAGTTGAAAAGATAAATAATCAATAAAAGAACTTAATACTTTCATTGCGTTGAAAGAATATAATCGACTTATATATATTTTCACTGATTAATGATTACTGAAATTGAATTTTGAAACATTATTAAGGTACATTCTTGCATTTTGTTTGAGTTAATAAAGTAGAGAAAAGAATTTTATAATTTGCATCTAATTTTCACGGTATGCTTGATTCTAGTTAATCGCTGATAAAAATTACATGGAATCAGGAGGAGATCAAGAGGATTCTAAATAAAAATTTGTACATAATGAAAATGATGAAAACCCTCAATCGATTATTGATTTACCTAAAAAAATAGTCTAAAGTCAGATCTCACAGATGTGTATGATTTCACACACAAGTGTTATGATGCTCAAGGTAGATGATTAAGGCCACCAATGTTAGGGGTAACGAAAGCGAGGTCTACATAACAATTTTTGAAATTAATTTTAAGCTGATCTTAAAATTAATTTGTTTGATAATTATGAATTTAACTTGTTAATATTAATAGCTCCTTTTATCATTAACTTAGAAAATGCGCGATTTTTGAAAATGAAAGTCGAATTAGAGTTGAATAGTGACCTTCAGCTAATCACCATTAAGTACAACTAAATCTAGGATTATTTTGAATCGCAAAAGTCTTTAACAAAATTATTGAACAATGAATGAAAATTATGATGAAGATTATATTTATAAAATTGGCAAGAAAATAAAATAATACTAAAGAAAGAATTTTAGAATACTTTTGATTAACAATAATTATCGTAAATATTCTAAAAATCTATGCTCTGCTTAAGAGTTAAGACACAAATATTCTTTCTTTTAAACAATTATTAAAGTATCTGAGTATTAAATTTGGTTCAAATTTCGACGAGAGAGTCGGCAGCGGAGAGGCTATAATATGTGTAGTGTTTATCAACCAATGCCTAGAGTTTAACAAAATGGGAAAGCAATGCCAAACTACCTTATTACCATATTTCAAGTGCAAGCGCATATAAGTGCATATTTTAAAATATCAATAATAAATTGAAACACCAAGTATACAATGATAAAATGTCAAAAATGGTCAAAAACCATAATTTTCCCTGCTTTTGATTGACAATGAAAAGTCTTCAAGGCAAAAATAATAAGAAACTGAATTAAGAATTCTAAAATATTGATTTGATTAGTTTTCTTCCACATTAAACATGACAAGGTAAGTCAAGAATTTTTCCAATTATAAGTATAAAACACAAATTAAAGTAACTTCATTCTCCTTTGAGTTTTAGCTATACAAACTAAAAAATAAAGATTAAGAGCAAAATAATAAAGGTTCTAACTTTTATAATCTATAACTAAATTAGAGCAATTTGTATGTGCGACTATAATAATCTTGGAAAAGGCAAATTGAGCATGAGAATGATAAGACGGTAATATGAAAGCTCAATGCGTTGGGATTGGAGCGCAGCTCTAATACTGTTCGTCGAGCATTAGAGGCACTGTGACAGCACTTGCGCTCACTTTCGCAGAGCAGCTGCTGTGGTATAGAGTGTTGTAGAGAGTGTTTGACTGAGCATTGCATTGGACTTGTCTTGCGATACAACTGACTCTTAATGTGAGACATTTTATCGCATATTTTCTCAAACTGTACGACAAAGAAATTTGGTTATCATTGCTTTTGATTGTGTGCTTCGAACCAATAAATATCATCAGTTCGTGAATTAAACTTAATTTCGTTGATTTCACTCTAATTTGGATTTATTTATGCGATTGAATAAAAGGGAACGTAATTTGTCTGAACTTCACATCCAATTCACTGAAAGTAAGTGACGACAAAACAAATACAACTCTTTATTGACAAACAAATTACAAATGATTTTCATTTTTCTTAAACCAATTTAACCCTGTTTTGAGCCCTTATTTGATTGCCCTGGTCAAATTCTGATCAATTTGTTAATAGTAGTTGTGAGCTCTTCTCATCCAAAGAGAGTGAAGGTCTAGTCTTAATAGCCTTGGATAACTAGTCACTCATCAGACCTGAGCTGTGATTTTTTTCTTCTCTAAAACTCACGCAATAGTCGCTCACAAATGTCTAAATTGTGTCTACACTTGACTTTCAAATACAAATCAAAGCAATCAATTGTTAATGTCTTTCACTGCAATGAATTCACGGCTTAAACAACAATTAGTGATACTTTTTTGTTGAGTAGTTTTTTTTAATAAATTATAATTATTTCTATTAAATGAGGTGTCAGTAATGGGGGGTTCACTCCGACCCTGCAAAATTTTATTTAATCCCGGTTAGCATAATCGCTATCTAGTATAGTACAATCAGACCCCGATTTAGGTCAACTGATGGGGCTTTCAAAAACATTGACTTATATCGAGTTTTGACTTAAACCTAAGTCCTTTAACATTAAGAGTTCCATAGGAGAGGTCTGGGTTTGTTCTCCATATGGTTGCCCTAAACCGGGGGTTTGACTTATATTGAGTTGACCTAAACCGGGGGTTGACTGTATTATTTTTTTTAAAAAAAATTGCCTTTTTATAGCGGTTGTGTAGACCTTGACAAGACAAACCCCCATTACATACACCTCATATATGTCAGGAAACAAGGATATTTTTAAAATAAATTTATAATTTAATTTTCTTTGTATCCAGAAAAGTAAATTAGAATTTTAAATTAAATAAGTATTTTCATATTTCACTTCTCAATTAGATAGAAACGCAGAGAAACTAGGTACTCTCAAGATCTGCAAATTCCGGCCATTTTGCCATTTATTTAAAGTTTTTTACTTTAAATAAACCATATTTAAGACAAATTGTACTGAATTTAACCTAGAACGAAACATTATTAACAAGACTCTAAACTTCTTAATTTTGAAATTTAGGAGAAATTCTTCAGGAGTTTTAAAAAACTGCCCAAAATACCAGGCCATTTCA
>JAQGCS010001433.1:0-13879 GCA_034702105.1 Fuscozetes fuscipes | reverse complement strand
ATATCAAGTTTGAATGATAAGTCAAAAGTTTATCTAGCAAACTTGAAATTGTTCATAAACGACAAGGTTTTTTATCAAGCAAATTGTCCCCTAACTCTCTCGATGCCGATGTATGGGCTAAAGCAAGCCCGGCAAACTAGCCAAACTAATCGAACAAGGGTTGAGATTGAAATTTCTAATTAATGGTCTTTGCTAGAAGCTTTCAAGATTTGTAACTAAACATTCAAACACTCTATTACTCGTTTGCAACAAAACCCTAAATCATATGCATTTGTGTGAGTTTAGTTAAGGTTAAGATTAGCTTACTCACTAACTCACATTTTCGTTCTTTATCTTCACACAGATTTAAATTCCTTGTGGTATATTTGTCCTTTATAATAAATGCATGTGCATGTACAAGTATATGCGCAAAAAATATTATAAGAATTCAAGGTAGCTGGTGGCTAGTATTTGGCTAACTTTTTGGGATCACACAATGTAAGCTCTATTTCAGTATGGTTTAATTATTTTCAGACATTTGTTCAGTTAAACATGCTAGACCACTTATATTCGTCATATAAGTTACATTATTAATTTTGAAGACTACGAAATTAAAATTAGCTATATGACCAGTCTTCTTATAAATTGAAAAGTAAATAATCTTGTCAATATTCTATCTGTAAAACACAAGTGCAGTGGGTGTACTATTTCAAGGGGTCCCTCGGACCAAAAAGTCAGAGGATATAGGTGGTATCTTCCTGATTCACAGGGGGAGAACACAAAAGGCCCCCTTGGCACTTCTTTCCTAAGGTTGAGGACCTGGAGCAGAGCATGCTTTGTTTAAATGAAATTTGAATTATTTTTCTTTACTCTCTGAATGAGTGTCAATTTCGTTTGAACAAGATTATTGACCTTGCTTGGCATAACATTGAACCGGTTTGAAATACTGATAACACATAACATGTTAAATGTTATTCACATTAAAAAAATGTCAAGAATTTTAAAGATCCTGATCATCTCTATTCAGGGTGCATACGAAATGGGTATATGCCAAATAGCCCTTATTATTTTTAAGTATTTTCTTTACTTTAATTGTCTCAAGCTAATTTAATAAAAAGAAATTAAAAATTTTCCCTATAATTATCCATTTATCCATTAAAGTCTATA
Organism: Fuscozetes fuscipes; assembly: GCA_034702105.1. Classification (NCBI taxonomy): domain Eukaryota; kingdom Metazoa; phylum Arthropoda; class Arachnida; order Sarcoptiformes; family Ceratozetidae; genus Fuscozetes; species Fuscozetes fuscipes. The sequence goes on along the minus strand of JAQGCS010001433.1, from coordinate 12,733 downwards.
ATTTTTATCCCATTAAATTTAGAAACAAGTTATTCAAGGTCAAGAATTGAACTAGTCTTACTTCTTTTGTGCATTCAAAAAATATAATCAAAGAATGTAAAACTAGTCAAAGTTTTATAATTTATAAAGATCAATCATTGTTTTGTCATTACTCCTCAAAAACTAGTCTCTCTCTCTCTCTCTCTCTCTCTCTCTCTCTCTCTCTCTCTCTCTCTCTCTCTCTCTCTTGTGATAAGTAATGTCAATGAACAAGGTATGCGTGGAATCCCCTAATAAATACTCATGCGATTATCAAGTATCATTGAACCAAAGATCTGGACAAACAACATTCAATTCGGCGTTAATTAAACCAGGTTATATAAGTTGAACACTTTCTCATTCATATGACATAAGTGGTGTAGTTTTCATATTAAAAACAATTTAATAAAACATGTATGCTCACAAATTTTTCATTATTGCCTCGCTCTTAATAGTGATGGTCGACTCAATTCCCAAATTTTTTAAAATTAAAGATCAATATATTACAAGCTCCGAATCAACAACCAAGCTGAGTGTGACTACGCTTCCCTCGACAACACATCAATTCCCAGCTTACTTTTCTAACCCGGATGTTTTTGATAATACTTTCAAAGAATCAATTGATGAAAAGTGCTCTGACATTGATTTTCCAACTTGCCATGCTGATTTGAGAACATGCTTGAATTCATATGATAAAGATGATCAAGCTGACTTGATCATTTTCAACAAGGGCACATGCATCGAGCAGAAACTATTTAACATTACTGTTAATATTTTTTGTCAACAAGGTAAATGCTTTGATACCTGTTTATTATTCGCGTGGGGATGCTCTCGAACCGATATGATTACCGATTGCATGAAAAATGGACTAGAAAGATTGGATTCCACCATGGACGATCAAACCCCTTGCAACAAGTGGACCTATCATCAATTTTCAAAAGAACTTGTTAAGTTTTCAAAACAAAAATCAATAAATTAAAATATTTTTAGAAACAAATTCTCATTTTATTGACTTTTAATTTTAATAAATTGAACAGGGATGAGTAAGTGCTGCAACCTTAGGGGGAGGGTTCCTCTGAAATTACTCAAAAATTTGAGATTTGTAGCTAAAAAATATAAAAAGGGAAGCAAGGTATAATAAAATTTATACCAACCCTTCCCCATATCTTTAAATAGAATCAAATAGAATCTAATAGAACTCTAACCTCTCTGTAGTAAAATTTTCAAAAAATCACCTAGTAACAGGGGAGAGCACAACATGGAGAGATTTTTAACATTAGTTTTATGGGGTTTCTGCAAAATCATGGTGGTAAAAGTAGTACACAACAAGGAGACTTACACAACATAGAGATTCACAACAGAGAGTGCATAATATTGAGAAATTGGATAAAATATGTAAATACGATGTATGGAATTTCAGGTAAAGTTGCTCTAGTACCGATCGGTATTAGATTATTTAATCGGTAATTTAAATATTCCAAAAAATATGCCATCAAATTAGGTAATCTGAAGAAAATGTTTTGTTTGTGCTTAAAAAACTTACTAGACATGTTTTACGAGTTTGAAAGCTCAACTTTGGATTTAGGACTGACATGGGAAATGACGGGTAGATTTAGTCCAAGTTCATATTTGATCAAATAATTCAATAAAATGATTTTATCAAACCTTTTGTACATTTTTTCAGTTATTTTTGTAATGATCTTCTCAAGATCATTTTCGTCAAAAGCCTTTATTCTTGAGCAAAAAATTGATAATTATTGCTCACAATTAAGTTCTGAGAGCACCAAGCAAATTTGTTCAGCAAAACTGAGCATGTGTATTCATTCGGAAAATGATGACACCCCAAATGACGAAATTGTTGAAGAGTGTATCAAGTTCAAATTATTTCGGATAGTATTCGAGCAATTTTGCGTTAATATGAAAAATTACCTTAAATGCTCTAATCTTGCCAATCTCTGTATAACACAACCAGAACGTTTATTTGTAAAGTGTACCAAGGAAAAATTGTCCAATCAACTTGCAATGGAAAACTGCACTACGACTATGGACTTTGAAACACGCTTGATCAATTTGATAAAATGGTCGTGTTTGCAAATGTCTGAATGGCCAAAATGTCAAGATAAATTAAAAATATGTTTACAAGAACACTTTCAAGATGATACTGAATTCTACAGTTTTGCCAGAATGTATACTTGCATAAGTGGAATATTTTTCGATGAGCTAGATTATGTTTACTGTGAAAAAATAGAAGATATGACTAAAGAAACCTGCAAAGACGCCAATGATCTGCATCCTGATTACATTGAATGTCTTGACCAAGAACTTACCTATCTTCAGTGCATTGATAATAAAATTAAAAATAAAGTAAAATCTATTTCTTAAGGTTAATATAAAATATTTTTGAAACTGAACAAAATTTTAAAACTAAATAATATTTAGAAATAATTAAATAATGACCTAATTCAAATGATTATCTTAATAAAAATAAATTAACTAAAATGTCATAAAAGGGAGCAATCAACAAATTTATAATAATAGTAATAATAAACTTGCTCATGTACCAAAATGTTTCAAGATTTTAATTAACTGTTAGTAAAATCTATTTGTCATACATTTCTTAAAACCAGAGCTATCTGGTTGATCTAATTTGCTGTATGGTATGCGACACACATCGTAATTAAAAAAGTTGCTAGTCATGTTTTGCAGGTTTGAATATCAATCCTAATTTTAGCACTTGGTTAGAAAAGGATGAGTAGAGTTAATCAAATTCTTTAACAAATTCATAATTATTTCAATTATTTGATAAAATGGTTTTATTAAACTCTGTGTGCATTTTATCACTCATTTTTACTATATTCATCTTACCTAGCTCACTTTCAATGTCATTTGAACAACAGATCCACAGTGATTGCTCTCAATTTGACAGAGACAGCATCAAGCAAATGTGTGTGACCAAACTCAACAAATGTTTGGAATTAGGAAATAATGACCCTTTAAATGACGAAATAGTTGAAGCTTGTATCAAGTTCAAATTCTTTCGAATAGTATTCGAGCAAAGTTGCACTAATATGAAAAATTATCTTAAATGCCATGGTGCTATATCGAATGTTTGCATTAGACAACCTGAACGTTTATTCGTGAAATGTGCCAAGGACAAATTGTCGGATCAGCTCTCAAGGCAAAACTCTACTACATCTCTAGATTTTGAAACGCGCTTGCTTAATCTGATTAACTGGTCTTGCTTACAATTGCCCAACTGGTCAAAGTGTCAAGACAAATTAAATATGTGTTTGAAAGAACGTTATCATGATGATACTGAATTCTATACTTTTGCAAGAACCTATATGTGTATAGCTGGAATATTTTTCGATGAACTAGATGATATTTACTGTGAAAAAATGGATGAGATGTCTAAAGAAACCTGCAAAGATGAAAATGATTTACATCCGCATTATATTGAATGCATTGACCAAGAGCTTACTTATTTACAGTGCATCGATCATAAAGTTAATGAGAAAACTAAATCAATCTTTCAAGGTTAACAAGGATAAAATAATTATCAGGTTAATAATTGAATTAATTAATGTTATCATCTATTTAATTTGTTTAATAAATAATTAGAAATAAAAATAAATTTTAAAAGATTTTTGCGAATTTATTTTTCCTGGATAAATATATCAAGGAGTGGACTAGAATGCGAGCGAAGAATGAGCAAGCTATTCAATATGAGGAGCAACCTTGACCTTTAAGGAATAAGCTTTTAAGAATAAGTTATCCTGAATAATTAAGTCAGATTATTAAAGATTAAATTATTTTGATCTAATCATCAAGTTCATCGCAATAACTCGAATTAATTGCCCAAAAGGTTAATCAGTTCCTGAAACTCACCCGAATTAATGTCACCAAACATGTGTCGAAAAACAAGTTTTGCAAGGATATTTACAAAAGTTCATATTTTTAATATAACTCACTCATTAACAACCAGACATCTGTGCACTACTGTCCTCTAATTCGTAGTATTAACAAATAATCATGTCAAGTTTAAGTATTTATTTGCTCATTTTTGTTTTCATCCTGGGCACAGTAAATGTATCCATAGTTACCAAAATGGAGATCATTAAAGTGGAAATGGAAAGACCCTGTGTGGATGAACCCGAGGAGTTCTCATACTCTGACTCTTTGCTCGAAGATGACATTGAGAAAAAGTGCTCGCTTATCGATCAACCCAACTGCAAGCCTAACATGCATTTTTGCATGAACCTACACGATAACCATGATGCAAAAGAAATAAACTACTTCAGAAAGGACAACTGCATCAAGCACGAGTTCGCAAAGACCCTGGCAAAACAATTTTGTGCTGAGGAACAATGTTATGGCATTTGTTCGCAAATAGCTTGGTCATGCTCACAAAGAAATAACTCAGCCTCTTGTATCAGGAACCAATTGGCTAATTTTAGAACATCAAGCGCACAAAGACGTTGTAACAACCAAGCTAACAAGCAGGTCATCGTGGAGGCTTTGAAGGCAAATATTCAATGGTTCTGTGTCATTTTCCCTGAGATAACAAACTGCTATGCTAAATTCGAGCATTGCATCACCATTAAAAGCGACCAGGATTACATTGTATTTATATCCAGGATTTATTCACTAGATAACGAAATATACAATCTTATCAACGATGTCTATTGTAAGCAAGATGAGTTTAAGAGTGGCTGTAGAACTGCATTGAAGGGTATTTTCAGTTATTTATTAACTAGAATCGATAAAATTGTCAAATATTAGTTGAAAAATTTAATTACCAAGCTCAACTAAATTATCGTTTAAACTATTTTTTATTGAATTAGCACGGATATTTATTTATTGGATCATAATGTATTTGATTAATAAAAATATTGTCAATAAATATATATACATGAACAAGCTTTGTGTCAAATTCATAGGAACTACATTTATGGTCAAAAATAAATAGATTTTCTTAAGTTCATATCTCCACAAGCCAGCCTGAATCCGCGCTTTCTCTCTCTCTCTCTCTCTCTCTCTCTCTCTCTCTCTCTCTCTCTCTCTTTCTTTCTTTCTTTCTTTTTTTCTTTCTCTTAGGAGGTGTGGGAGGGGTGAGATGACAGACGGTTCGGATTTAACAACAAAACTATATAACTATATATTCCAAAAATGTAATGAAAAATAACTGTTGTCTAGCACAGTTATTTTTTATTCAAGTAAGCGACTGATCAATTAGCTACTTATTAGTAGATAAGATAGCTAGAGTTTAATCCCCGGTGAAACAATTCAGTGCAAATGTTATTGAATACAAGTGTTAATCACAAATAATTCTCTTATCTCTCAAATGAAATGATAAAAACCCACTATTGAAATATCAAAGCTTATCGTAAATAACTCATCCATTTCATAGTCAAAACTCGATTATTCACTCAAAAAACGGTTAATTATATTAAAAATTGCATTTTGTATCATTAGTTTATCAAATAATTAAGTAACTAGTTAAATTAAATAGTGATGTGGAAAATATTCTTGCAAAAGCCAACCGAATCAATAGTAATCTTGATCAGTTTCTTGGGTTTAATAAATAGTTTTGTTCATTTTGTTCTATCATGTGTTTATAAAAATGTTCATTGTTTGCCATTTGCATTGTTATCAGGTAAAAATTAGCACATTTCATTTCCCATTAATAATTACCTTTGTATTGTTGGGTAAAAGTGTTTCTATCTGTCTTGGTACTATTGTATTATTTCTCATCAATTCGTGGGATATTGGATAAGAAAATTAAGAAAGTTCATCTGACATGTATCATGGTAATTTCTACATTTTTAATCGTAATGATCACATTTTTCCTCATCGCATACCTATCATTATCGGTGAGATTTATGAAAGGTAAGTTTATATATAATAGTTGACATCTATTGATTAAACTGGATAATATAACATAAAATAACATGTTAATAATGTGGGCGGAGTTTAAGGGAGAAAAAATGGTCAAGTGATATTATGATCAAGCAAAAAAATAATCTAATAAATGCAAAATAATACTAATGAATTACATGAATTAAATACCAATGAAATCAATAACCAGGCTTAGAATTAAACATCAAATTGCTCAAGATATTTTTATCATCAACAGATTACAATTTTAAAACAATAAAAGTAGTTGGAAGAGATCCAGAGGATCCAACAAATAACCAAGATGTTATGCGTCAGAACTACTGGCCAGTTGTGACCTGTCTTCTCATGAATATGATCTGGCTTATCTTACTTATTGACAGATCTCGAAGACAGTGCTTCAGATTACCAAAAGATATAACACTCAACTCAATCGATTTCAATAGAAATGCCTCGATTATGAGCTATTATGAATATTAATTCTACCTTGCACATCTTCAAACGATGTTCATTTCTTGTAGCAAGAACATATAGGAATATTTTATAAAATTTAATGGGTTTAAAATAAAATTTATTGAATAAATGGAATTAAATTATTTGGATGTAACCATGGTGAATTTGAACACATTAATTTTTCCATGAGCAAAACCAAAAATGCTATGCAAGATCCAAATGTAAGTGATAGAAATGCAAACTGTAAGTCAGCAACTGATAAAACGTCCGAGAGCTTATTAGCTTTGTTAATGATAAGCTCAGAATTAAAATTCAGGCATGGACTTAATTTGATAAGCATCTTCCAGAATTTAACTTCAGTTTGCATCTTATACAACAAGATTCCAAACCTATAGATTCCCATGATCCTAATTTTAAGTAAGGTTAAAATTATTCAGTTATTCACTAAGTTAAATTAACTAATTAAACTATCTAAACAAGCTTACATTTTAGTAAGTTTGAGTTTCATATCCTTGTTCATATGCTTTCTAATGGCGAAGCCAATAAAGTAAGGCTTAAATTCTTTACCAGTACTAGCAAGGTTATACTGGTTATAATGAAGCCTCAAATTACTCACATCAAATATATCTCCGATAAACACATATCTATTTGTCATTAATTTAAAAATGAGTTCATCGCTATAAACTTCCAAGATGTTTATAAGTTCCATTCTTCGCTCTAGATCTTTGTAGTACTGCAACAAATATAAGAATTGTCAAGCTTAAACAACATTAATAAATTGAAAAATAAAATATTTGGCTTAAAATCAGGATGGGCAAGGGTATGTCTCTCTGCCTGTTCTGGTCTGCTCTGGTCTGTTTTGAGCTCGAGCGGATTCTCTAGATTTCCAACAATTTTTTTATCATGATCGCGGAAAAACGTTTTCACTTTTTTGGTTTAAAGAATCAGGAAAACCCCGTTTACACCCTAATATTTTTGTTTAAAAGACCCCACTACGCGCACGAACCTTGCTTATCTCTACTCAAAATTAATCATCACATGAAAATGTCAAAGGATGTTACACCATAAATTAAATTTACATAATTAATTTACTAGGTTGTCAAATGTTGAAACTAGGTACTTACTTTCATAAGTACGTAATGTCTTTGCGAATTATTAACCACTAAAAGTTTGACATCATTTTCATCCATTAACTCTTCCAGCGATTCAAATAAATGCTGTTTAGTAGATGCAAGGAGCGACATAATATTGCTCTGGAAGAAATTCGATATGATTATGGTAGACAACAACCATATTGAGAGTAAATTCTTCTTATGCTTTGACGTAATAACAATGGCTGAGAAAAATATATAATTTATTTAATAAATAAAAATATTTCATTCAGGGATAACCAAGGAGGAAGGGAGAGAGGGGGTCTAGCCTGGTGGAAGGGGGTTTACCTGCAATTTTATCCTTGTTTTAAACTTTAGCCAAATACAAAATTCATGGAAAATGAATGACAATTTTTCGAGTTAGAGGGGGGTAAGAGGTCTACTCCTCCTCTTGGGCATCCCTGATTTAATAGTATTTTATAAATTGATTACATTTTCCTAATAAAATAGCAAAATAATCCAGGAAAAGCATCGCTTTATTAATGAATGTTCTTGTTGATTTTATGTTAATCAACCAGATTATTAGATAAGAGGACATAACCAAGAGCCAAACAATTTTTGTAAAACTAGTTATTAATGAAAATAAATTGTCATTTCGGACGACCCGAGGACTGGACAGAATAGAAACGGCTTTTTCCATATACCATAAGTAAGGAAAATCAAGAACCTTTCCACGATCATCAAAATGCACATATGTTGTTAAGAAAAGGTCGACAAGCTAATAAACAATCAAGTTATTTCACATTTCATTTATCAAATAGTTTACATTTCTAGTCAAAAGTCCAACTCCACCTGTCCAAGTTCCATTATTTAAAAGAATTCCACCAGAGCTAATATTTTGAAAATTGACCGTCACCCTATTTCCAATCAATATATAGCAATTATTGATTAAATTTGGTTCTTATAATATTTTAAGCTTTCCAAATAAGAATTACGCAGTTCGCAAAACAGATCCTCGTGTGAGTTGAGTTCAATACATGAGGCAGATACAGTCAAACCGGGATATAATCCTCGGCTTGGTTCAAAGAAGTTCAAGGTTTCGAGTTGGGGATTATAGCATGGTTATTTTAACATTATTTTCAATAAGTGGCTTGAACAAATGAACTATAAGTTATAACCATTGAAGGTTTATAAAGAAGGGTATTATAATCAAGTTTGACTCTGTATAGTGATAAAATGCACTGAACTTCAATCTGCAGTAGGGATGCTCAAGGGGAGTATAGCCCAAATATCCCCTAGTTTTTGGGCTCGAGGAGATCCCCTAGATTTGAGGCAAATATTTGAGGTTTTTTAGCGAATTTTATGAGTTTTTGTCGAAATTTTGGAGATTCAGAAAAAAACTTACAGGGAGCTGTGATTTTTTCCAGATGAGTCAGGACCTATAACCCTCTAATTTTTTGATACGAGGGACCCTCCCTAAGGTCGAGGACCTTGGGCATCCCTGATCTGCAGGATTCTTATTTCAGAAGCGCAATAAATATTGTGAAAACTATTCCAAAATTCAATCAATAATCGTAATAAGTAATAATAAGTATAATAAGTTCAAAATGGCTAAAAAATACATACTTTAGCATTAGGTTGTCCTTGAGAATTTTATAGATAAAAATATACTTATGGCAAAATTTTATCATTTTATCTGTCATTCTTATTACCTTGTTAATATAAAAACTATTTTAATAAAGCTAAAAATATATTTTGAATTACCTCGTCGGGAAAAATGCCAATAACCAAGTGATTGCTGGTATTTGGCACAAAATGGCCCATAAATCTGTCAGCTTCAACACAAAACTCATCCATTATGATCAGGTTCAAATTATCTTAATTTAACCAAGTTCTCCTTTATAAATTACATTATTAAATTATTTGCTATGATAATAAACTTGAAAATGCTACATATCTATTGTTTAAGCTAGTTTAATCGATATTTTTGGAAAATTAGATGAATGTATTACTTGTATTATGCCATATCCAAGAAAACAATACAAACAAGGCAAATTCAAACACTTATTGATTTTATAATTTGGGAATTTGACAGAATGTACTAAAATATTATAATGAGTAACATGTAAATAACATCTATGGAGAAAATTAATATGACCAAGGCAGACGTATCAGGTTAGGTGATAATTGAGTAATTAAATAATACTGACAACCTTGCTACCTTCAAATTATCTTTTGTTTCCCACCCGGAATTAATCGATTATGACAGGAACAATTCATTTTTGATAATCTTTTTATTTTTTTAACCAAAATTATAAGCATGCTAAGTTACAATAAGAATTACTTTCGCACCTTGACACTACTTAAGAAAAAAATCTAACTAACCGATGCAAAAATATAAGTCTAGGTTACAAATCAAAGTATTGGCATGTCAAATTACTATAATTATCAAATCAACTAGCAACAATTAAATCACGAATTTTATTGTTTGCGAAAACACATTACCTAAATTGTATTTCAATTTTGTTACACCAAATCTCAATATTATTTACGTAGTTTTTGAACAGTTGTGAAAAATTCATACATAAAATAATACGAATAATACATAAAATATTTTAAGTACAGACAAAAATATAGTTACAAAACAATTAATTAATTTCAATTTGCCCCTAAACTAAATAAATAGTAAAGTTAGTAATAATTAATTAGCAATGTAAATATTATTAATTAATTAAATAATTACTTGCTCAACAAAAAATAAAAACCTAACCAAATAAATGAGGCAAGTATATAATAATTGAACTCAAAACTGTCCATGCTTGGTGCAGACGAAGGTGCAGGAGTCGTACGCGTATCAGAAGAGTCCTCATACTCAAAGTCATCCAGCACATTTCCATTGGATTTGTCATACATTGCGCAACTAGTTTCCGTGCAGTTCAGGTTAGCTGGATTCATATCCTTTCCCATCTTATCCTTGGCCTGCTGGAGCCCAGTGTAATCACAACCAGGCAGATTACCGATGTTATTCATACCATTCAGCCATTCTATTATGAGGCAGCATATCTTCATAGTAGGACAGTCATTTTGTCCTGTGCATTTCCAATTGTATTGCAAGTCTCGATAAGAACTGGATTTTTGTTTCTCAAACGCCTCAGAACACGACATGTTCTCAATAAAGCCTTGGTCCGATTGCATTTGCCCAGTTGTGTTAGACGTGTTGACCTGGTAGTTTCCAAACTCATCACAATTGCAATAGAAAATCATTAACACAAACACCAAACTTGATGAGAGTACTATTTTCATCTTGAATGTTTGATTATCAAATTCAATATGAAATGTACGAGGAATCTGAGTATGAAATTGAAAATGTTCTAGATATCAATGCAGTTATGCCTTAATGGAATTTAGAGCTTAATACATTTCAAAAGAAATTCTTTGAACGTATGCCAAGTATTTAGAAAGTTTATATAAACAAACCTAGGTATAACTTATACATAGCTTTGCGTTTTACGTAAATAATTTGACATAAAATTTATTGAATATGCTAGAATATACTGAAAATTATTTTAAAACATTTCTGAATTATACAAGCAGAAATTAACGATTTATTTTAGTGCAGTTTATTCTTTTTCGGCCATTTTTAACAATTGAAATAATATTCTAAAATTTTAAGTTTAATTGTTGTTTAATAATTGAATGTATGCCAAGTATTTATATAAACATAACTAGGTATAAATTTTACATAGCTTTATTATTACGTAAATAATTTGACAAAAATTTTACTCATTTTATTAGAATTAAATCTAAATATTTGCTTAAAAACATTCCTGAATTTTATAACCATTTTCAGTGCAGTTCATTTTAACTCGATTCTTATCCTTTTACGGCTATTTTTTAATAATTCAGATAATATTTAAAAATTTTAAGTTTACTTGTTAAAATGATCAAGTTTATTCTAATAATTGTCTGTTTAATTCTAAATCAAATAAGAGCAGGCAAGTTGTATTTTAAATTATGAAAATTCCTTTTTTTATTGAACATTAACTGACATCTAAAGTATTTCTATTAAAAATTCGGAAGGAACTCCAAATTTACATGTTTATTAATATTTTGGCAAGCTGCATCCAAATTCGTGATTTTTATGGGCAGATGGCCATGTCTTGGTACCGTTCGGTCCAGGTATATTAAGCTTCAAAGAACGTGCATTAGAAGATATATTATTGAAATTTAGTAAAAAGTTGAGATTAAGATTCAACGTTCAAATGACATATCAGTACAGTTTTGGACAAAAATGAATCACTATATAAATGAATAAAATCTTTGTTTATTTGTATAAATAAAAGCATAAATTAATGATTCGTATTTGCTTGTTCACTTTTGAACTCAGAAAATGATTAAAATGGTTTGATCCGCCAATCACTTTATACTAAAGCAGAAAAATACAGCTTGTAATGTACTTCTTTAAAGCTTAATTTAGCTGGTCAGTACGGTACCAAGACATGGCCATCTGCCCATAAAAATCACGAATTTGGATTCAGCTTGCCAAAATATTAATCAACATGTAAATTTGGAGTTCCTCCCGAATTTTTAATAGAAATACTTTAGATGTGAGTAAAAAATACAAACCAAAAGGTAAATTAAATTTAGAACCACCAGAAGCCAATAAACAAGGTAATTCTGGGGAGGATGCCGTAAAAGAAATTGAAAAGTTTGCTAACTTGATTAGAGCCATATCTGAAGTGAGAGAATCGGCTACTGGTAATGCATTTGTGGCGATGAAGTACCTGGCCGATATAAGCAAACTCCAGCACGATTTGGGAAATGCTCAGATTCTGCCTTATTATGCAGAAATGCTGGTTAAGCTTCTGAAGAATTCAGGCCCTCTGTTTCCTCAGACAAAAAATCGCAATGTCGCCATATTAGCTAGATAGAAACATATTTCAAAAGATTCTTTCTCCAATAAAACAAACGAGGTTTTATAACTAATATATTTTGAAAGAATATGTATAATTTATGTTTTAGCTGCCAACAGGGGTGCGGAGACTGGTCGACCCCAGCGGTATTAAATTTTCATGCGGCCAAAAACACTTTTCCCCTGCTAATTTGAGTTTGAAATTGTGTATGACCACTTCTTTTTAATTGTTTTATTAAGGTTAAAGAATAAAATTGAAATATATTTGTAAAAGACAACCTGGTTATAATCACCAAGCTTAACAAAATATAAATTTATTTGTATGTCTCAATGTAATATACCCGGATCTAAACGTAACCAAACA
>JAQGCS010001432.1:0-13881 GCA_034702105.1 Fuscozetes fuscipes | reverse complement strand
ACGTTCTTTAAAGCTTAATTTAGCTGGTCAGTACGGTATTAAGACATGGCCATCTGCCCATAAAAATCACGAATTTGGATTCAGCTTGCCAAAATATTAATAAACATGTTAATTTGGAGTTCCTACCGCATTTTTAATAAAAAGACTTTAGAGGTAAGATATAATTGTATGCAATAATAAAGCAAAGAATAGGGTATTTTAGTCATTTATTATCAATCGAGTAATAGTGTAAATGTGTTGTATGTTTATGATGTCTCGTTCGTCTTACATTATAAATGATCAAGCACAATAATACTATCATCCACTTCAGTGCCCTTTTTATATACAGTAGTAGGTTGATTAAAGCAAAATGCTTTATAAATGCAAATGTCATAAAATTGGTCTCAAATTAACACTAATTATTTTATTAGTGTTTTCGAAAATTGGTTCATACAAAATGTAAACTGGGTATTTGTCAAAAGTTGGGCCTTCAAAAAATGGTACTCAATTGTATTTTACGATCTAAATTCAAAGTGAACATAAAAAATTTGATTTTCAATACATTTACGGGATATATAGCATTGTTTTTAATCAATTTCGAACTCATTATTAGATTTTAATATAATTTTGAGATGAACTTGTACCCTAGGTTTTAGCATGAGTAAGAATTTCTCCCACAGATAAGTGTATTGTTAGAACAACAAGTAAACAAATAAAAGAAAATTAAGTACGAGATTTTCTAATCAGGATAAAATTTTGGGTAAAAATGTAGAATGATCGAGTTCATTTAGAAGCAATTGAACTGGTCAATTTTATTTTCAATTTAATAAAATCATAATTTTGATTTGCAAGAAGGGAGTTTTATTTCACTTTTCCAAGGTCCATTTTGAATTTAGATAGTACAACATAATAAAAGTCGAATTTGGTGATTCTGCTATTTTAATTAGACCTTGCACAACTTGACCGAATTGAAAGCAACGTAACTTATGACTGAGTCGTCATTTTTTATTTATTTATGAATTTGTGCTGAAATAGTGAATGCAATGAATGTAATAGTATTTGTTCCAAACAATTGTCAGAGAATGGGATCAATTTAGTGAGTGATGGATATATCGTGCAATAGTGTTGTGCCCAACAATGTGTCGGCACGCCGTAGAGTATTGTACTCGGTGGTTTGCGCCACCTGCCACGAGAGTGGGTTCGCTTCTGCGGATAAGCCATCGTTAGACACTTTGTTGCAAATGCTTCAAAGTCTGATCTATGAAATCGGTCGAAGCAGTCGCGGTTTCTCTGAATTGAGTGGTCGAACAGAACCACTGGTCGGTGATGTTGTGGTTTCTCTCATTGAAATGGGTCTCAATTGTGATTCAATAGCCTCTTATGCGATGCGATCCAATCGAGTCATTATTCCTTCGCCTCAAATGATGGCCAAACAGTCGACTCCTCGTATACTTCAGGCGGGAGATAAGAAACAGCTGTCACCTTATATTCCGGACTATTTGCCCCCTTTCCCTGACCCGCACTCATATATCCGAACGCCGACATACAAACAACCGGTCACTGAGTATGAGGCTATTCGGGAGAAGTCGGCCACTCAGAAGAGAGATGTTGAGAGAGCTCTGACCAGATTTATGGCCAAAACGTGTGAACACAGTCACACACTTTTCCCCGAAGAACAGATGTCTCATTTGTTTCCATTGATAGCACTTAAAATCGAAGCCAACCCTTACCTCAACGCTCTTCTGCCTAAGGATCAGGTCTTTGACGACGAAGAGAACGACGAAATTTTGATTCGGAGAAAAGAAGCCAAAGAATCGGATAAAAAGCCCAAACCTATGGTCAATGCCAGCGATAATACGAATACCGAAACAGTCACTAATGGTACCGAAGAAGTGGCTAATAATGAGACGAATAAGACTGCGGTCAACACATCCATCACTGATAATGACCTTTTGGACAATCCTTACTTAAGACCTATCAAAATGGGTTCTCGAAAGAGAAGCCGAAAGCAATTCGAAACTTAAGCCATTGTTTGAATACTTTTCTCGCTTTTATATAAACCATATAATAATGAATCAAATTCTGGTTTTTGTTTCCATTTATATACAATTAATGAATAAAATCATAATTGAAATCATTTTCACCAATTGTTTCAAACTTTTATTCTTTGGTACAATTGTTTAATAATTATGTAATTTTATTGAGTAAATGGGGTAAAATCTAAATTAACTAGGTCTGTATATATGCTATGCTAATCACACATTTTTAAATTATGAGTAAATTATATAATTGATAAACTAATGTGAAGATATGAGACAGGCTTTAACCAGTGACCAGGAAATTACAAACGGGTTAACTTTATTCATTGCCATGAGAGTAATCGTATGTTTAGGCGACCATTACTTACATCAATATTAAAAATGTTTAATTTTATTTTAGATTATGAAAGCTAAGCTTATTTATTGAGCCCAAATAGAATGAGCTAATTCCTAAACCTCATTCGCAATTTTGATACATAAAAATTATAGAAGTTATGATTCTTTCTAAATGACTACAAACAAACTTGAAATTAATCTGTGAGAGCACATTACAACGTTTCGTCACAAGTTTGTGGGAAAAGTCCTCCCTGAGCTGACACTATCGACACCTTAAATCTGAATATGTTCAACCTCAAAATCTAGGAAATCTATTGATGGCTCAAAAGCCCAAAAGCCATATGTAGTCCCCTTTGGCTATCCCTGCATTCAATTAAACAGATTTCATTAGATTTAAATTTAATTTTGTTTTATTTTTTGCTATAAAATAATTATTTATCGGAGACTTGACTTAAGGCATATAAAAACCATTTTATTGCTTATCATATAAAAGGATATTCTCTTAAATTCCTGAAATTACTGATACTTTGTTTGAGACTTACACTAAACAATTGAATAAAAATATTTGTTAATTAATATTTATTATTATTATTATTATTATTATTAATTAATTACCAGAAAAAATTCAGCTCAAATGTACTCTTCTAACTGGTTTGACCAAATAATGAACACCTGGTTACTCTAAGTGTTTAGAAGTTATAAACTTTGAATCATTGTTTGTATCATGCAAAGTATTGATCAATGTTTTCAAAATAAAGCAATGAATCCAGGGATGGGCCAGGTCCTCGACCTTAGGGGGTCCCTTGGACGAAAAAATTAGGAGGGATAGGGGTATTTTCCTGACTTCCCTTTGAGCTTTTTTCGGATTCCAAAATTTGGGGGGGGGGGGGTAGAGGCAGATAATTTTTTCCAAGCGGCAGATAATATTTGCGGAGGGGGTAGCTTTTTCCTCAAATCTAGGGGACCCACTTGAGCTCAAAAACTAGGGGTATTTGGGCTATACCCCCTTGCCCATGATCCCTATCCCTGAATGAATTTTTTATATAAATTAAAATCCTGAGGTGGATGGGTCTGGGCACCTCTGACTAGAATTTACATATGGTATATAATTGAATGACACAAGTTAACTTGTTATTTTGCTTATCAACTCGAATGCCTAAAATGCTTCTAATCTAATGAGACTAACGGACCACTAAATGTGGTTATTGGTTATATAATTCGTACAATTATTGTAAAGATCTTGATATGAAATGTTAGAAAATGCCATTTGCACAGTACTAAGTAAGTAAAAAAGGAACTGTCTTGTTTACGCCTCTTCACAGATTTATTGTCGAGTGAATTGAAATTCTTAATTCATTTTTTATATGCCTTGAATTTAATTGACAGCTGAGTATTTGAGTGCTTCAAAAAGAAATTTGAATATTTTTTCCTTTAATTAAATAATCTTCAAATTTATTTGAATTAATAAATATCCGTACTCTTGGTTTTTACTGAAAAATAACAAAATTTGAAGGATATAGACATAAATCAGAAGAGAAAAATGCTAATAAAATTTGAAATACGCTCTGATTTGGTGTTAATCGCATTAATTTATAGATTTCTTTTAATTAAATTTGTTTTTGATTTAAAATACTTATCGATAGCTTTATTCAAATGTTGTAAATTTGAATAATGTCGAGAATGTCGCACATATTTTCTTCAGTATCTTCTTCTGGAGATAAGAGCTCTGTTTTGCTGCTTTACATTCTGTCAGATTAGGCGGACGTCTATAAAGTGTTTAAGATTTAAATTCAAAAATCAACACAAATTCCTCTTACGATTTCAAAATTACATTAAGAGAACTTCAAAAATATAGAGATTTGTTCAAGATTAAAGTTCCCCAGTATTTATAAATTCTTTATCAATTACGATTTTTAATACACTCTTAAACATTCATTATTTCTCATATTTTAAACTTAGATAATCAGTTATATAGGATTGTCTAATGCATAAATGAAAAATGTGCAGGGTGTGACTCATCTTATATTTGCTACAAAATTGTTGAATATTCAACAATTTTAAGCAAAACCAAAATTTTTTATGAATATTCCAAAACTGATTAAAAGTTTCTAAACTAAAGCAATAAATATATTCTTTAAAAAACTTTAGCACTTTTATAAAAAGAAATGAGCTGGTAAGAAATAAAATTCCAATCGTGAAAATGCCAATAAATTCTTAGATAAAGGATGGCATTAATTTTTGTTTATAATTTACAAGATTCAACCGAATTCAGTTGAAATTATAGACTCAAAATTGATTCATTTTTCAAACAAAAATTTTATATTCAGGATCCAAATTCCAAACATTTTAGTTAAATAATTCAATTGAGAGAATAGAACAAGACAATTCAAAAACGACATTTGAAAGTAAATTTGTTCTTAAAGTAAAGGTTAGAACGAATTTCAATACTTCATTGCATGGAATTTAATAAAACTGGTTTACAAACTATTTTATTTTTGCTTAAATTATGTCCAAAGTTATAGTTTTTTCAAATTTTGATTAAATGAAATAATTGATTGATTTGAAGCAATAAATGAGAATACAGAAAAGTATTAGGATTAAATTTTTTATTGCAATATAATACTTATTAATAAATTAAGTCATCAATAAATCTTATTGAGTGAATAATCTTTTGATATATTAGTTAGAATATTCTTGTAACTAATAAAAAAGTGTTAATTATTTTAAAACATCCGTTAAGGTTACAACAATTTCTAAGATCGTTTTGGAATGAAAAGTAACTATTTATTAGTAAGTATACAAAATGGCAATTATGAACCATGTTATTTCAATTATATTATGTCAAAGGCTGAGACTATTTAAATTGGTGTTAAGTGAAATAATTTTGTTTTAATTAATTTGATTATTGATTCGATATGTGATAAGTTGAGGTACTTTTCATGACTCTCTCATTATATAAAACAATAGATTTTTATTAGGTATTAGAGAAAAACGAGTGAATCAATTTGGAAGTGTTTTCTCTGAGTTTCACTCCTAACCCATAATCGAGAAACAGTCGATTTTTCTAAGCTTTTGATGAAAACCCGGAAATAATTATTGTGGATAAATATTGTGGGATATTTTGTGGGTAAATGGCAACTGGGTTGTCAGCTAGAGTCTCTTGCGATCAATTAGCTGATAGTGTTTTGAATTTGATTTTGTTCAAAGTGAATGTCGAGCGAAGAGATGGTAAATATTATGTAATAAAACACATCTAATATTTTCTAAATATAGTGTTTTACCCAAAGTGTGAGCAAACAAGAAATGAGCCCTAAAAGCAAGTGACCTGATTGTTGTCTATCATATTTTGCCGATAGCTTTAAAACGAAGCCCAGGGCTATGAAGTCATGGAAGCAAACCGGGAACATACTTTAGACAGCCTTGCAGTCAGACATCGAAAGGTCTTCTTGTGATTCAAAAGTTTGTGCGCTTAGCATAAGGCGGATGCTATGTTTGTGCTCAAGTCGACCGACCAGTATTTCGCTCAGAACTAGTTTTGTGTTTATAGACGTGAAAATAGCAGTATTTGTCGAATTCAATGCTATGGTCTCACAATTCTTACATTCATTTAAGACATAACATCAATGCTATGATTCAATTGTGAGATCAACTTCTTGTGACCATTAATTCATTGACATAAATGTCGTCCGATTCTAATGTGACACTCAATTCAATCAATGCTATTAATGTTTGCGTCAAACTATAATAGGATTTCGTTGATTCGATCAAAAGGAGAATATATTCATTAGTGGAAAGTCTGCTAAATATTCCAAAACAGGTAATAACTCATATCATTGCTTCTTATTTGTTCTCCAATTTTATGCTACTTGACCTTTCATATACCTATACATATCGCATATTAATCAAAAGGTCCCTCACTTTTCACTACTCATTCATTTTTTCATTCAGTTGTCATTCTTTGCAATAAACTTTTCAATCGGCGGTCTTTTCGACAATTTGTCGATGCCTTCGAACAAATGGTCCCAATTTATAAATAATTGATAGACTCTCATTACACCTTGTTGTTCTGAGCAATAATTATAATCAAATATTATTTACAAATAAAATACTGATTTTTGAATGTTTGAGACATATTTGCCGAAAGCACAATATTTTGGAGTTCAACCAAAAAAGTTGTCTTTCAATATAGTATTGATTTTTTTAAATTCAAGAATTATTTGATTTGATTATCAGTTTTGATTTGAAGCCGGAATGAGAGGCAAATGCTTTGAATTGCGATCTCTAATTACAAGAATTTGATTTAATTGACTTTTATGACTCTCCAATGATTTTGGAAATGTTGATCGAGGAAAATAAAAAATTTATAAATTCTAATTTAATTGTTTTGATGAGATTGGAATAGATTGCAGTCAATTATAGCATTTATAGCATTGGAAACCTATTAATTATAATTTTAATGTTAATAAAAAATATTTTTATTTGTTTATCGTATTTGAAAAATATTTTAAAGCAACGAACGATTCTTTTGGGCGATAAAAGACTGGTATTAATGAGAAAATTGTTAATGAATTCAATACAATTGATTCATTTTGAATGAATTGCTGTCACATTTTCAATCAGGATATGTGATAGTCTTGAAGTGAATTATAATTATTAAACTAATGCTTAAACGAAATGCGAATATTTTAAGATTTTCGAGACCTGAGGCAGAGCTAGAATGCAAACTAACATATCGTTTGCAATACTATCCGCACATTAATAGATATTTCCCGCTATTCTATGCCTTGCGTTCATTTAATACTCACTAATAAACTTTAAAACTTATCAATGAAATGATCTCAAGTATTCTTCAACTAAATGGATTCCATCAAATGTCAAAAGTGGACCGACTTTTCCAATCATTAGCCAATCGATTCATTTTCATATCACTTTGTTAATTGTCAGTCAATTCAAGCAAATCGGTTGACATTAACTTTGAGCACAACTCAACGTAATTCACGTGTAGCTAATTAACGAATAAGTGTCTCAACCCAACACCTGTCTTTCAAGTGGGTTATTCGACCATTTCTTAAATCCTTACTGCTATGCCATGGTCTTTTTTTAAAATGAGATAATTGTTTAAACTCCAAATTTTAATTGTTTTGCCTTGTTTACTTTTGATATGATTGCGGTATTAATCCAATCTATTTTAGACTGTGTAAGGTCATCAATTAAAAATGCAGTCTTAGAATGTGTTTTGATAGCTTTTGCGTTTTACAATCTTGATTAAAATAAGAAATGTGCAAACTTCAAATATGACTATCAAAATTTTATGATACAAATTGAATTCAATTGCAATGAATTCATAAGAGAGAGAATGTCTTAGAATTTGACAGTTATTACAATGAGAGTCAGTCACCCGATTCCGCTTTCAATGACTTAGTTTTGTTGACTCCGAATAAAAAACACTTCTTTTGAGAATAAATTTTGTCAAACTTTTCAGAAGAAATTTTCCATTCATTTAACGTAGAGATCATTTAACAATAACTTGATTCGAATATAAAAGAGTTCATTTTATGGATCAAACCATCCAAGAAAATATAGTTAACACTTGAATCAATCAAAAGACGGCTTATTTCCATCAAATATTCTTTTTTAGAATTGAGTTGAACTTAGATTGAAATCTCACCGTTCAAATAATTTTATGAATTTTTTTCGAATTACAAATATTTGATAGTTTATATCTCTTCTCATTTTGAATCCGAAATGAAGTTCAAATGTCATCTTATTATCTAAAGAGTCGAACCACTGATGAAGACTGAGATTAAAGTGAATTGATGTCATCCTATCACTCATTTATATATAACTCAAGTCTTAAATAAGAAATTAGAATTAAGTATAAGATTTTATGATTATGCAAGTTACTTTGCAACTATTGTTACCTTCAATATCGTAAACCATAATTCAATAGAAGAAAAATCAATCAAATGAATGACTAAACAATTAAGATGTTTGCGAATGTATCCTGAATATGAAATGTTTATTAAATTCATTGAATAGATTGGCCTTAATTTATACAAACAGTTCTGGATTTCAGACAAATTTCTATTTGAAATTCCATTCAATTAAACTTCTGTCGGACTTCACGTTTAGTCATTTTTTATTTAAATCTATTCATAAATTCATTTGAATTGGAAATTATATAACCGTTTGACTCGTATTTTATTACTGTTTAATATTTTTTTATTCAAGAACTCAATGATTTGCAGTGTTTTGGATTTGAAAAATTAGATTGATGCTATTTTAAAAATTTATTTTATTACTCACAAAACTAAGAACAGAATCAGCATTTTTAAAAGTACTAGATTGAGCAGGATTCACTGGTTTTGACCAAGTTATTGTCATAAAAGCTATGATTTGATTTCACAATTTTGATCGATTAAATGAATAAAAGTTGTAAATTCGCGAATAATCGATGAAATTCCACTTCAAATAGTATTTTGTTTTGAATTGATTTGAGAGAAGACTATTTACTTACAAATTAATAACCATTTTTGATGTAAACTATAATTTATTTAAAGCAGTCGTTCCTTCATTTGTCTGTTGAGGGAATGGCACGAAATCCAAATGTCTACTAATTATTATTATTATTACTTTGAATGAGATTATGTTCATTGCATTTGATTGGAATATAATTTGACAAAATGATAGATAGGGTCTCACCTGTCTATCACTGACCAGCCCTTTCTTGATCCGCACATCTCCGCACAAACAATGCTTTTTTCAATCGTAGTCTCAACTCATTTAGAATAATATATTGTTTTTATATTCATATTTCAGATAATATTTGTCAGTCTCTCGAAATTCTTTAGTTCTTATGTAATCATAAATATTTATAAAACAGTTAAAATTAATCAAGCAAATTGAAAGATAGTTTTCCTAATCATTTATTTTTTTCAAGAAAATATCTTTATGAATTAGCAATAATTTTTACGAGACATCATTGCTAATTTTTAGGTTATGAGTAAATTGAGTTTTGGCCTCTTTTTTGTCCACATTCTATGATAACCTCTTTTGGTCGATTAGTAGCTTCGTCAAGGTCGTTTTTTAATATGGCAAAGCAAATTAAGTTTCGAAAGTATTGATAGGATATTAAATTTAAACTGCTTTTCAATTAAAAACTAATCTTTTAATAAAAAGGTACTAGTAAATTAACGGTCGTTTGTTAAACCATTTTATAGACTATAAACCATTTGAAATTTGATTAACAATAAGTGTGGATAAACTTCTCATCGAAATCAAGTATTGTTCACATATTTACTGTAATTTTATTTTTCAGTAACTTTGAGAGGCTTTTCGATAATTATTATTATAGTTGTGAAGACTTTTTTTTATTGTTTTCTTATTGAATAACAATAACCAACGGGTTTCAAAAATAAAAGATGAGGTCAAAAGTTTCCGTCAAATAAATTATAGAATCTTAATATTGTTGAGAGTCGTTTAGATTCACAACTTTTTAAAGATTATAACAAATACTTTGTGTAGTTTATCTAGATAGTGCTAAAGTAATGCAAATTCTCTATTTTTAATATAAAACTGTGCAAATTTCTTGTCACTGGTGACAAGTATATTAGTATATTTCTCATGCACTCAATTTAAACCAAATTGATGATAACTTGATTTATCGAATAAGACTCCGCCTCAAATAAATTTATCAATATCTACTAAAAAATAACCATGGTTGAGTGAAACCTTGGTCATCTTCATAGTTGTATGTATTTCTTTCGTTTTTTCATTTATCGAAATATCTCTAATGTTTGGGCGAAACAAAGAATCGTCGAATAGTTTGACAATTGTTTCCTAGAGTTGGCTTCGAAGCGGTCTTTGGATCAATGAATCGCTGGCATTGATCCCAAGTTTATCATAGCTGTGGTCACGGACTTGAACTCAAGTCAAGGTCGACGGCTTTGCAGAATATGGTGAACAAAGTTTAGGGCATTATTAAAAAATGCTTGCGGTTTCATTTCGTATCTGATTTTCTCAATTAATTCTGGAATTCGTTTACAAATAAGGCCTAAATTGAAGATTAATTTCGATAAAATTCAAATTATGTAATGAATACAAGTTTTATATGATTTACAACTGAAATGAGTCATACATTCGTTACTTTACTTAAGGCTTCAAAATAGAAACAAAATCGATTTTATGGACACAAAACCATTTTTCTCAAACAATTAGAGGCCAATCGGGCAGAGCTTTAGTAGTTTTACGCTTAGTTTATTCGACGGCACTTTAAAATATAGTTTGTCATATTTGCCCATATACCAGGTAATCATAATATTAGGCTTCGAGCGATCTATGGCTGCGCTTCTCTTCATTGATTCGATTCATTGTTATTTGTATCATTAAAGTGGCAAAAAATTTTATTGCAATAATTAATAATGAATTTTATTATATAAATAACAACTAGTAACAATTTTATATTCATTGCATCCGTTTTTTAAAAAAAATTATGAAAATACCAGGTGGCTAAAGGAGTTTTTTAGAATATTCTCTAGGATCAGAGAACCCCTTTCACAACATTATTTTTGACCTGAAATCTATCATTTTTGTCCACCACTTTTGATAATTTAGTAGATACAGGATGATTTATAGCTCATTTAAGGCTAATTAGTGTGAATTAATCCAAAAATTGGTTGTATTTAAGAAAAAGGTGGAAGTCACCCCTTCATCCCCCTTCAATCCTTTCGCTACTTCTTGTTAAGAAAAAATTAGCCCAACTTAATATTTTAAACGTGGTACACTTTACAAACCTTAAATAAGATGATTTAATATATAAGATAAAAGAAATCAACAATGTGGCCAATATTCATATATTTTGTAATTGACTTTTCAAATCAGATGAGTTATTAACAAGAATCGAGCACTTGATTAAAATATTATTAAGATCAACTGTTGATTTGGACCAATTTGCAATTTCATCATTCAATATAAGATTTCAAAGCTTTTCTGATAATTATTCAAATGGAAATGCGATACATTTCAGAGATTATTAAGTGATTTGTATCGTATCGTATGAATAAGATATAAATTATTTTATGAAAAGTTGTATTATTTCTGACTTTTTTTTCTATTTTTCTAATGTATTTAATTAAAGGAATTATTATTTTTTGGAAAGATTTCATTCGCCTGACATTAGAGCCCTTCATATTTGAATATTATATAATTTAATGAATTTTAATTATTTTCAGCGCAACAAACAATTCTATTATGAAATCAAAGACAAAACTTTTGGATTTAAGTAAATACAAATCGATTATATGCGTCAAGATTTTCCTTTTTTTCTTCTTACAAACGGTAAGGACCATGCTTAATTAATTATTGAATATTAGCTTAAACGTCTTATTTAATTATCAATTCTTATCTAAATCAAATATTGGAGAAAACATTTATTATTGATATTTTTAATCAAAAGTAAAGTACAACTTGGTGTTGTCAAGGTCTTCTGTTTTGTTGCTATTATTTAACATTGCAGATAACTCTCCAGGGTGTTATGTTTTGTTTAAAAATTTTAAATGACAGTCAAATTAAGTGCAAAACCTTATTAATATATTTTTTCATAGCTTTTATCATAATTGCCTCTTATTAGCTCTCTTTTTTGTCATGTGCATAATGAGGCACCATGGACATAGGTTGAACTGTTTATGAATCTCTTTACAAATGAATCAGAATGTCTTTTTGACAATTTATTGTAAATTATTCTGATTTTGGGGTTTTTATTGCACACAAAGAATTGAATGCATGAATGCACTCTTGCAATGATTGCTGACTATTAAGAGTTGGCACATCTCTTTGCTATCAATTGGAAAATGTTTGAGTAATTGGTGGAAATGTATGTGTCCTCAAGGAATGAACAATCGAACCATAACTGGAATTCGATGAAAATACTAATTCATGTGTTAAGGACTGAAATAAACATTTCAAATATGAAGGCAATTATTTTATTGCTTTTTTTGACTGCAAGTAATGAAAAATTGTTCCAATTATACATTTGTTGTGTGAGTAGTGCTCACAACTGTTTCAAATATTTTTTGATGTTTTTGTGTTAAATGAGAAAACAATTTTGATTGAAAGCAGGACAGACACCCAGCAATTGGTACCGATATGCAGAGCCTATAACTTTCTGAAACTCAATTTGTTTCAGAAAATACACCGAAGAATAGAAAAATTATATAAAATAATAATAATATAGAAAATACTGTTTTCTCAAATAATAAGTTGTGCCTATAGTTTGACTGAAAATAGAACACAACTCAACATATCATTTATTTAACAAAGGATTCAAACTTTTTAGTAAATGACCTTTCTACTCAAATTAATACAATTTCAGATTGTTTCCTCTTACAGATTGTAATCTAAAATTGTTGACAAAACCGCTTAAATAAATGTTATGTATTGTAGACTTATAATGGAAATTGTAGACACTTTATAGGACGACCACAACCATTTTTCTAATCCAAGTAATAATAATAATAATTGTTTACTCATTTTTCTAAAAAAGATTAACCTCTTATTGAAGTTGGTCAAAAGTGTTAAACAAAAAATGAGCACAGGTTGAGCGGCCTTTCCTTTATGACAAGAAAGTCAATTTGTTTGGCACTGAAATTAAAAATTAATCGTTGAGTTAAAAATTGTAGACCAGAAAAGTTTTTCACTCATAAGAGGATGTCCTAAATTCATAATGATATCTTGGAAGAGGCAATAGAATCGACCTTGATTATAACCTAAAACCTTATTCAAAGTCAGTGAATCGTATCTTAATATCTTGCGGTCAGAAAACATGAATATTGTTTAAAATTAAAATAATTTATTTCAAATGAAATTCGAAATATTGATTAATTAATCAGAAGTTTCTTGCTCATTAAATCAAATTATTTGAAAAGATTAATTGAGTTTATTCACGAATTTATGAAAATTCGTTCCAATTATAGTAAAATGAATTAAACAAAAGTTTCTTTATTATAAAGTTTTGATAAAAAAACAAAATCAGTTATAAAGTAGAAAATGGTATCATTTAAATGAGTTTAACAATAATTATAGACCAGAAAAACTCGTCTGTAATTCAAAATATCTTTTGTTTTATACCATCAATAAAAACGAGGATATAAACGATTAAACGATTTAAACAAAAAAAAAGTTTAAAAGTTAAACAAATACCCTTTTCATACAAATTATAATCTTTTTCATTGTTAACCAAAACTGCATTTTAATTAATGATTAGATTAATTATTGAAATGTTTTCAATCAAACAACAATTCCGTAATAATGTCGAAAATAAAACTAATTTTTATGAGTTATGAGATATTATTTTATAATTACTTCAAACACTCGAAAACTTATTTCAAAGTCAATTAAGACGTGACTCACATTAGTGTGGAGTTCGTCACAATTGTCACTCAATTGATGTGTTTTTTTAATTAAACAAGTTTTTCAATATTTGTGACCACTTTTGCGAAAACAAATGATTTATTTGCTTTTCAAACATAGA
>JAQGCS010001431.1:0-13897 GCA_034702105.1 Fuscozetes fuscipes | reverse complement strand
AGTTTTAATAATTTATAATTAATTATAAATAGTGTTAAAAATTATAGTTTTTGTTTTTGTTATCTTTAATCTTCAAATTTGAATAAAATGTGACAAAAATTAATTCAATGTCTGTTAATATTCGAAAATTAAATTAATATTAACCAAAAACCAATTACTCGAGTCATTCAAATTTTAGTGCATATAAATAAAATTCATTTGATTTGAGTTTAATATAATTTTAATGAATTCTATAATACTTTAATACGAGTTTACAACCGATTAATATACAAAAATTGATTAAATATTTGCCAAAACAGTAAATAAAAACAAATGAATTGATAGCTGAGACACAAAAATTAAGTTCAAATGCAATCAATTATATAATATCGAAGATATTCTTTCACAATATCCGACACATTCGCTGTGAAGGAGGGCTTAACACAACCCGAACCGCCTCATCGAATATCTATTAGTAAATACAATTCATTCAAAATTTAGAAAATATGTCATTTGGTTTGGATATACCTCCTGTACGCCCGACATATTCATTGCAGAGCACTCAACATATTTGTCGGCCTTTATTTTATTGGCCAACTTTTTGCCCATTGATCTCGTGATACAATCTTTAATCACATTGTTATCCACATTCAACTCAGTCTGACTGGCATTTAGTCGATTAAACCTGAGGTCTGTTTTAGTACCGACCAAAATGTATGGCGCTCGGGGACAGTGGTGTTTGACTTCTGGTTGCCATTTGGCAGTTATGTTGTGAAATGAGTGGATGTTATCCACACTAAAGCACAGAAGAAATACGTCGGCCTAACACATAAACAATACTTAAATTAGTCCAAAACTTATAAAGAATTGCATTTTATTTCAGCAAAATTCTTGGGAAAATCAAATCTTACTCCTGGATAAGAAAGTGGTCGCAATCTTTCATAGTCTTCCTGTCCGGCAGTATCCCAAAGAGTGAGATTAACCTGGATCCCTTCGTACTGAAGACTTCCGGCATAGTTTTCAAAACTATTATAATGTAATGATTAAAATAAATTCAAGAATTGTTTGCTTTTTTAGATCATAACTACAATAGAAAAGTCATAAAATAATAAACAGAATTCAATGCGAGACAGGCTTTAAGTTCAATCAAAATAAACAATTTATGAATAATTTCATACACTGTTGGTATGTATTCCCCGGTCGGAAATTTGCCGGTCGTATAGCTTATTAAAAGACAAGTCTTTCCTACTGTTCCTAAAATAAGCAAATCACAAATCGATACATATTTAGAGTAATTTGATTGCAATTATGCAAAGAATAATCATACCATCGCCGACAACAACCAGTTTTATTGGACGATTCGCTCCACAGTTTAAGTTAGTTGTCATTAGCACAGAATATATTTGCAACCAATTTGTTTTAAGACAAAAATAATTTACAAATGAGTAATGCGATAATCACTTATATTAGAGATTCATTGAAATAAGATATCCATTGAATGGTTGAGTTGAGCCAAGAATTCCTATTTCACTGTTATTCATATGAATGGGAATCAAATGGTCTAATGTAGAGGTTGTGCTCTTCGCCAAACCAAATGCATTCACACACTCAGATAGGAATACTCCTATTTTACGATACAATAACTTTTTGGTTCGTAAATAAGTTTCTCATATAAACTGAGAGCACAAATATAGTGAACTTCCTTTTCAACTATTGAGCGCTTTTCCCGTTAGTTAACACTTAATAGCAATCGAATGAACGCAACAAATAATAATTGTATTGAAATACTGTTTATTCAGAATATAATTAATGATTCAAATTGTTATGGCTATGATTGTTGGCCCTCAGCTCTTAAAGCTTTTACAGCCACAGAGGAAGTGTTGAATCATTGAGTAAGAAATAGAGATGAATATTAGTTTTATTCTGAGCGCTCAGCCCTATTACTCACTATTTCTCTCATATTATACAATAAAAGATTTTTTGTTTGAAATAAAGAGCGCAGAATAGCTTTTATACCATCCTTTGCGAGAGTAGGAGTCATCCCAAACATTCAATTAACTGTTTAGGGTTTGGGCTCCGGTTCGGGTTAGAAAAGAGACAGGCAAGCACAGCATATATAACTTTTAAAGGCTATAAAATTGAGTCTTCAAAAGTCCAATATCAATTGGATCAAGAATCTTATGTTTCAAATTACATAATCAAATAATTTCCCTTTATGTTTTTCCCAGTTGCAAACTAATTGCTAGTCATATAACCAAATTATTTAAAAGTATGCAATTTAACATCTTGGCAATGTTATTATGATAAAAGTATGTAAAACCTAAAATTCTAATGCAACATGCACAATTGCAAGTCATTTGAATAAAATTAGTATTAATTTTGTTTTAATTTTGAGTCTCATTATAGTAATGAGTAATATCTTAAGTAATGAATAATATCTTATCATTTAATCTTCTAAGAAGTATGACTAATATCGAGCTCATAATTATTTAATTTGTTTTTATTCTTCCTATTATTACATTTATTGCTATCAATTGAATTCAATTAATCATATAATGCCTTAATTTGCATATTCATGTTAGTTTTCCTCTCTTATTAACATTACATCCATTAATGTATTTAATGAACAAGAATTTTAGTTATTTTTGTCATAATTTTCGGATACAATTTACTAGAAATACCCTTGATAAAGAAAGAATGCTGTGAAAATTTGTGGCCACTAGTTCTTTTATTTTTCGATTAATTAAAAACAATTTTAAAACAAACTCAAAGTTAATGTTTTGTTGATTTTATTCTTGAATTGAAATTCTCATATATTCTTATTATCGAACATATTATTACTTGAATTTAAAATGATTTGATAAAAAGCCGCCTCCAATGCGATCCACTCTTTTCTAATTGAATTAAATTTGAACACAAGTTCAAAATGAACTAGAATGAACCGTAAAATATAACCTTAAACTTGATATGAATGACAAGTCTTGTGATTCTTTCAATTGGAATTCATTGCAAGAATAAGCGGCCAATTGTTTGTCACATCCGTCCCATTCTATCCCATCTTTTGGTAGAACCAAACATATGACAAAAAGTAACTCATTCTAATTGAGCTCTAATAGAGATATGCAAATATAGAACATCCGTACAAAACATTTGAATAATTTGTGGCCATTTCTAAGACTAACATATCGTTTGCGTTCAAAGTTTTGTTACAGTTTTGTTGAAAGACATTAATTTATTTTCTTTAGTTTTTAAAATAAATTAAGGATAGAATACAAACTTTTTGCTCCATTTGTTAATCAAAACAATAGATTTACTCTAATTTTAGGAAAATAGTTGTGAAAAATAATAAGACTTCGGTCTAAATACACAATAAGTCGGAAAACATATTTTTAAACAATTAATTCTTTACACAAATGTAAAGATTATGAGATTAGAGTCAAACCTCAAAAAAGTTATTTGAAATAACCATAAAACAGAGATTAAACGCCTCAATGATACAAATTATTTGAAATAATAGTAACCTAGAAAAAAGTCAACTAAACTTAAGCTTGGAACATAATTCGCCGAATGACAGCACACCATTCAAAGGTAGGGCATATTATGCAGGAGAACAAGTTCAATAGCACGTGAGTGCTGTCTCGCTACAACAGCAATTGTGAATTTCCAAATATTATTGCACTAAAAGGACTTGGCAAAAAAACTGTTGGGTATAATGAATGAGTACTTCAACACTAAATTTCAGTGAAGCGACCAGTTTTTCAAATCTTTTCTGACGTCGACTCTCTTTCTATTAGACATACATTTATTTGAATGCATTTTGTTTGACAGACAATACCTGATGTCATGCTTTGCAACTTTTTTCGTTTCTTCAGCGCTCAGACAACAGTTTGTGCCTCAGATAACGACCTGATTCTCAACTCTAAGTACTGTTTCTTATGTTTTGTACATTTCATTCAAACAACTTATTTGTGTTAAACTATTATTTATTACCGGATTTGTTCGCAAAGTTTGTGCAATTCTTCAGGAAAACTGACCAAATCATGAATTAATTGGACGAAAACTTGTGATAACTGTTGCATAGCATCCAAGTAATAACCGGATCATAATTCGTATTAAAAAACTTTTCCATTGATTTGAGTGTAAGAATAGTTAAACAGTTTTGAGTAAATATATGCTTTGATAACATCTGAAGTGATCTCTAATTAATTGAATTATCCAAACAAATCTGAAACTAAGAGTGAAAGCCTTGAAAAACTCGGGGAATCCTTATAATATTCAGTACCTGTCGTCGCATCACAAGAATCATAACTTTTTGTAAGTTTTGGAAACATTTTTCTCAATTATCTCTCTTTAGAGTTACGATTAGTCACTAATCGATTGTTTGTTCATTTGTTGCAGAAATTCTGAATCAGAAGAGAAAAATGCATTTCTTACCACTGATTACTTTATTCCTTATGTGGAACACCATATCCGCATTCGAGGGTGATATCAATTATAAGCCCTCCGAATGTTTTATTGACGAAAGTGACCAACAATTGGACGATAATAAAGTTCCGACATTAAGTCCGACCGAATTGAGTCAAATTCTGATCGAAGGCTCGCATTCCTTTGCTTTTGATTTGTTGAAGGCTTTGCACAAATTTGAAGCCAAGGACAATTCTAAGGGACTTTTGATGAGTCCCTCCTCTATTTGGTCAGCACTTATTATCACATATATGGCCGCCAAAGGAGAGACTGAAACTGAATTGAAGAACAAATTGAGACTAAAAGGTATTCCGAAATCATCGGTGGGAATGGCTTATCAGGGTCTTAGACTTTGGAACGATTTGAAGAAAAATATGTCCAAAATGTCTGAATCGTTGTCTGAGAAGACAATTGTAAGTCAGGCCAACAGAATATTCGTTAATAATGAGACCAAATTAAACCCATGTTTTGCGGAATTTTTCGAATCAGACATTAAAGAAATGGACTTTGGATCAAATCCAAGCGGATCTATTGAATACATCAACACCTGGGTCAGCGATCAGACAAACGGAAAAATAACTGATTTAATACCAAACGGTGCAATCAATCCCTGGACCAAAATGATTATCGCAAATGCCGTATACTTTCAGTCTAAATGGTTGAATCAATTTAATAAAGACTTCACTAAAAACACAACATTCTTCGTGTCGCCAACCGATGAGATACCCGTGCAAATGATGTCTACCGAGACCACCCTCATGTATGGCATTTCAGAGAAACTTCAAGCGTCTGCCATAGAGCTGTCTTATGCCAATCCCGACTATTCGATGGTCATTATTCTGCCGGATGTCGGCAAAGGACTCGATTCATTGATCGCATCGATAAAACCCTCAGATTTGTATGAATTGGTGGCCAACATGTATGACGACGAGGTCTCCATTCAATTGCCTAAATTCAAAGTAGAACAACAGTTCGAGTTAGCCGGTCCCCTTTACTCCATTGGAATTCGAAAGCTCTTTGACCCGCGATTCTCAGACTTGTCCTCACTATTTGAAAGCAGAGTCAACTCGAATGACACGACTAATATAACCACAAGTGGTGACGGCTTTGCCCTCAATTCAGTTGTTCATAAGTCATTCATTACTGTCGACGAAGAGGGCACAGAAGCGGCCGCCGCTACAGCATTGATCTATGGACGTTCGGGTAGACCTGTCTTCCAGACACAATTCATTGCCAACCGTCCCTTCCTATACCTAATTAGAGATGTGGCCACAAATTTCATACTATTCATAGGAACAGTTCGCAAACCCGACCAATAAAAGTCCAATAATTCGCATCAAAACTCTTGTAAATATCAAAATCAAATCCAAAAAGTTTAGACTTAAGACTAAAAAATCAAATAATTTATAATAAAATCATTTAACTTAAGAAAACATTTATTGATTAATAAGTTATGAAAAGAGAGCGAAACAAAAGATTCTATAATAGAGAAAAGTTTTTTAAACATCAGAAAAGAAAATTTTAATAGTTTTCTATCGATATCACAGATCTGTACAGTTTTTGAATGTTTTGAATGTAACGAAAAGTTTTATTTCATATTTTTAATAAAAACTGGTTTTTGGAGAAAAACAAATTAAAACTCAATAATCAGTGAATCAATTAAAAGGTCTCAAAGAACTGCAAAATTAATTTCTAAACAAAAGAATTCAAATAAAAACGGATTAAATTTTAACAGAAATAAACTGAATAAACATTTTTTATGAATTGTTTGAAAACAACATTAAAACTAAACGAAAAGAAAGAAAAATATTTGTAAAAATAAACTGTGAAAAGGAGTTCTCATAATTTGAAGTAACTTCAAAATTAATTAACTTATTTATAATATATATTACAAACTTATTAAGTCTTCACAAAACATGAAGTTTTAGTTCTTCAAAATTTTAAAAACCATTCGTTTGGCTCTAAACTGATTGATATGCGAGTCGACGGCTACGTCTTCTACCGATGAAGTACGCGATCAACACTATAATCACCAGACCGGCCAGAGCCGCGCCCACAGCTATCGGCACTACATCACTGATATCCGCTGATTTGCAATCAATTTCTGAGAAATTGAGGAAATTATTTAAACAAATCCAAAGGAAAAAGTCATTCAAATTAATACCGGAATCGAATTGTCCTTTCTTTGCCTCATCGATATAGGCCTCTACTTTGGAGTCCATAAACTCGATTTGGACGCCAGTGATTTTCTCGTGACTTAGATCAAGGTTTGTCGACTGTGGCGCACTGCATACGTACGAACGAGCGGACGCTACTTTAAATAGACTCAATGCACTTTTAGAGCTCTTTATCTTTTGGCCTAAAAATTAAAATAAAAATTAGATGTATGGTCAGTTCAGTTATAAGCTTTACCATAGAATGAGGAGTCCATTCCTGGCATAAGATCTTTAGTGGCAACGAAATAGAGGTCGATCTCATCGACATAAACACTACTATCAGAAGTGTTGAAATTAAGCGTCAAATTAGCGGATGTGTGCTCTTCGTTATCAAATCTAATAGTAATTATATCTGGAGTCCCATTCTTTGCTACACCGCAACGACTGGATTTGGGGTCAATACTGGCATTGGCCGGAATCATGAAACCAGTGGTCAGTGACTCATTGCGCGAATTGTTGTATTTGATTGTGATTTGGACAGAAAACTGAACATTAATACACGTGTTGTTGCCTTCCGTCACATTTCCTTTGAACTGTTCGGGCTTTGGGATCGGGGGTGGACTCGGTGCTACTGTTGTCGTGGTTTTTATTGTTGTTGTTGTAGTGGTTGTAGTAGTGGTGGTGGTGGTTGTAGGAGTAGTAATAGGCTTTGCGGTGGTGCTAGTGGTCGAAGATTTAGCTGTTTTCTCTGCATTTTTTATGACTGTAGAACTCAATGTAGTGGCGGGAGCAGTGGTATTACTGCTCGGACTAATTGTGGTATTATTTGAGATTTTATTGGTTGAGGTATCAGTTGACTGGGACTGAGCGCACACTAACGCTATCAAAAATACAAATTTTTAAGTATTTACATAATATTTATATAAATATTGTGGAAATTATACCAATTTAAATATAAAATTACATAAAAAGACATATGAAACCTAAACTTGAAAACACAGCTCAAAAAGAATATATTGTGCAGGTTCATTAGTGCCGGTTCTAGTATTTTATTTCAAACAAACATTTTTAATGAAAATTTAGGAAAAAATTCATTTTCAAATGCTATGTTAAGATAAGTCACGAGTCTGAGTGAATTTGAGCTCATCTGCGCTCAACAAATGCAAATCATTCATTCAAAAGCTAATTAACAGACAATAGGCTAACCATAAGTCTGCAAAGTTCTTGTCTTTCAATACATAACAAAACACTCAATTTTGATGACGAATATAGAAATGTACTGAAAATGTCTCAAAGTATTGAATGTCAGTCCATAACCAACAGTAAAACAATTAATCAAACTAACCATACATTGATTTCTTATCGGATATTTTGCTAAACAATGGTTTGATAGACAATTCTATTATAATCGCATTAAAACTCAACTCAAAGTTTGAAGCCATTGAAAAATAGATGTGAAATACTTGAAACAAAATCATTAAATATTGAATGAAACCGAATCTAATCAATATTCCTATCAATGGATCAAAATCCAGTCTTCAATATCAATGAAAAGCACTAAAATTAGTCAAAAGGACCAAATATTACTTCTTTTTTACTCAATTTATCTAAATATTGACCTCAAAGCCTGAGTTCATACATATATTGACTTAATATTTGTATTAATATCTTATTACAATATTTGGTGAAAATCAAGTTTTCACTACATTTACACCGAAGAGGTCTACTATTTCTTCCTCTAAAGTCAGATAAACGTATTTATTAATACAAATCACAAAACTATTTATCAAATCATTTGTCGCATAAACTAAACAAAAACGTAAGGAAAGCAAAGCAACAGAATATAAGTCTACAGATGCCTACAAATATCTTCAGATAATTGTCAAAGTCTTAAGAATAGTCTCAAAATCAATACATTTTGAGTGAATCGCAGGAAAAGAGTAATAAAATTGAAAAACAAAAAAATATATGAAAAATAAAATTCACAAAAACGACGCAAAACTCAGCCAACGATATAAACGACTCATTTAATTGCAAAACAAAAAAAATCTCAATAAAAATAGCGATCAATTGATTACTTATGACTTATATGCGATTCATATGCAAGATGTCATTTAGTCATTGATAACATGCAAATTATTGTTTAAATTCAATGTTAACACCAATTAAATTGTAATTCAAAAGTGAAAGCAAATGAATGACAAAAAACTCAAAATACATACCAATCGATGCAAACAAACAGATTAACAAATTTCGATACATTTCGCTCTCACTTTGGTGTAAATAATATAAATCTTTAATTAATAAACAGTTAAGTGAATCGCAAATCTATTTAAAGGTTAACTATGAGTTGATTTAATTGAAACAAAAGCCAAAGAAAGCAAAATAAATGTTAACTCCTCTCTCGGGTCTACTCTTTGCAATTGAAGCAAACAATTCAATAAACGCCTTAAAAACATATCTGTTTCTGAGACACAAAATCCCGATTTGCACTCAAAATTCCCTGTTTTGGGGAAATGTTTTCTAATAGTCAATGAATTTTTCAGATTATTCTTACTGTGAGCAAATTTCCTAGCTACATTCACCTATCAGAATCATTCGATACACTAATTATCAATTCAAAATTAGCGAACTTTAAATAACACTTTTGTTGAAAGTCTCACATAAATCAAAGTTTTTATCGAAAGTTGAAAACTTCATAAACTGAGAGTAAGTCTAGAGTTTTTGCCAAACAGTCGACAAAATGACTGAAACTTAGGGTTTTGGTCATAAATAACATGAAGTTGAAGTTGACATCTGAGTTGAAGATCATCTGATGCCATAAACTCATATTGAAGTGGAGGACAATATTGAACGCAAATCTGGTCTCTTTTGATATATAACTTTAAAATGAGTAATAAACTGATCGCTTGTATTGAAAGTTCATAATTTAAAAGTTTAAAACTTTGCTATATTTTTGGTGTGGTTTCACTAAACTTAAGCGTAAATGTATTTTACGTCAAACCAATCAATCATTTGATTACATGAGATATCAAACCAATTGTTTGACAAATAGTTCAAAACTTGATATTTATTTTCAATTTCTATTTAATTTATATAACATTTGAATCAGTATTTACTCATTTAATTGAATCCCAAACTCATTGTCAAACCTCTGAGCAAATCATGTCTGAAAAGTGTGTTCGGGACAAACTGCTGGCCATTGTCGACGACATGGAACTCATTGCAAAGTATTTACCGAAGAATAACTTTGACCATAATTATGGACCAACTTATCAATGCTTTTATCTCATTGACAGAGAACTGTTTGAAATAGTCTTAACGCCGAAACCATTGCGACAAAACTTAACGTTAGATAACAACCAATTGGCAGACCTTTTGGTGGCCAAAGACAAAGAGCTTAAGAATGAGCTCAAGTTTGCCAAAGAACAGGAAGAGGTGCACAAGAATATGGTTGAGTTGAGACAAGAAGTCGATAAACACGACCAAGAGATCAGACAATTGCAGAAACATTTCAAAGAAGCCGAACATATTTTGGTCGTTATTTTAGACACTTTTATCACTAAATAACCGATATTTTTGTTGGAAAAGTAAACTAACTCTTAGTTTGTATTCTTATCTCTAATTTAGGCGACGGCTATATATCAGGCAAAACAAAAGCTTCAAATCATATCGAAAGCGATGACACATCCAATACATTCTGAAGAACTCATCAAATATGCACATAAGATAAGTGCCGCTCATTCTGTGGCAGCTCCTTATAATTGGGAGATCGGAGACCAGAGGCGTCCCTATCCTACAGATATTGAGATGCGGTCCGGACTTTTGCATAATTATAACGACCCGAACATAGCGTCTAATTTACTGCAACAACATTCCCATCAAATGAACAGCTCTTACAGCGGACAACAGCCTCAACAACAGCAGCAAGAGATGGCCCGGCCGTCGAGCACAGCCAGCACTTCGAGCGGTTCCTCTTTCGCGTGGGGCCACGATATTAAACCAAATGTGAGCGCTCTGCCCGCTTACCCACACCACCCTTCTATGGACGTCAAGTCTAACAAAGACAACGATGACGTGGAAGTGATGTCTACTGACTCTTCCTCGAGTTCTTCGAGTGATAGTCAATAGTTTTGGTCATTATATTCATCATTTAATTGCATTTCTTTTTTTATGTAAATTATTTATTATTTTACTTAACTTTCGTTTCATTTTTTTTAATTAAATTAAAATTTCAAAACAATAACGAATTGTGCGAATGGTTTGGTCTAAAATTATCCTAAAATTTTGAGTTAATCTTTAATTGGTTGGCAGTTCTTCACAGCAGATAAGCTTTGGATGAGTGAAATGTTGAGACTTTACACTCGAATTGCATCACAGATTTGTGCCATTTGTCACTTATTCGAAGTTGGAGTTAATCAACTCCTGTCCACATATTGTCACTAAACTATTCCCGTAGTCTCAGACTTATTAAAATCTTCGCGAATACAACCGTCGGGTAATAAGTAGTAAAACTTTACCGGATTTTCTATCAAATGTTTTGGCAAATTAGTCAACGCTTTTGACTTTGGAATAGAACCAAATTTAAGAACCATTTCTTTTAAAGAGTAGACTTCAGGATACATATCATAGACATCATCGCCATTGCAAATCTTCCTCTGGATCTCTTTCTTATCCAATAGCTTTGGACGCATTACTCTATCGTTATGTGAATACGAAGTCATCTTAAAGATGAAGTCCGATAAGTATCGAAAACAGAAGGAACAGTGCCAACCTTCACATAAACAATACACATATTATTATCAATCAAATGCCAATCTCTTATATTCACCCGAATCGGCCAATAAATGATCTGTTAAACGTCCATGTCTATAACTAAAGTAAGAATCGTAAATAGAAATGTGCGCTCTCCAACTGTCGTCATCGCTGTAGAAGAACTCGAATGAATACAAATACATCTTCAGCTGTAAGTGCATATTATTAGGAAAGCCATCACATCCTTTGAGCAATTGGATAGTTTGTGCAGATGGGATCTCGTCCACATCAGAACTAATGATAATATCACCCTTTTTTGCATATCGAGTGATAATATTACCCATTTGAATCCTCATTTGGTTCTCATTTTTGAAAGGAGTCTCTCCCGGCGGCAATACTTCCAGACCTTTATATGACTTATATCTCAATTTTTGTTGTGCCCAGGAAAAGCGTTGCAAGTTCTCTTTAAGAAGAAGTGTCTTTTGTCGTCCCGTAAATGTTTTATCGGCCTCTAAGACAATGAAATGGTCGACAAAAGGCCACAACTCTTTGATTCTGATTTCTAGTAAGTCGAGTTCGACAGAAAATATGACGGCATCTATTACTTGGACACCCTCTGTCCTCCTTTTCCAATTGTGCAGTTCGCATAACTGAGAAGCATTCATACCATTTGTATAGTAGTGAGGAATTATATTCCATGGCTTTGCTTGACTCCGATCCCAAACAGGTCTTTAGACAAAATGAACGAGTTAATATAACTAAAATAGATCAAGAAGTGTTTAATGCAGAATATGCAAGAATTCAATGTTTTGTTTAAGTTTGGAGGAAAATTTAGGAATAATCTAGATGAATGCCCTGAATAATCGGAATAACCTTAAATGGGCAAAGAATTGGACAACTATATCATACCTGGTCAAGTATATAAAATCACGAACCACAATTTTAGTGGACGTCCAGTTGTATAAACAGAATAAAGTAATAAATATGAGACCAAAAAGAATTTTTTGCATAGTTTTGATTTTTGCCATATTTTCAATTCAGTGTTCAATTGAAACAATTAATTTAAAAAGCGGTCAGACATCAAATGAAAATCAGTTTAGAGTTCGAATGTTCTGAATAAAATGCACGTGCACATCCAACTCTTCATTATTGAATCAGTTTTGTACAGTTTTAACATATATTAAATTATTTGTTGAAATGTTGAAACTAAACCAAAAGGGAATGAAAGGGAACGAACCAAATCCGTAGTCATAGAAATCCATTATTACTTTATATCGCACTACAGTTGAAACTCATATCAAACACAATCACTTTGACTGTAATTCTCCTTTTGACGGAAGTAGTCACAAAGTGATTCAAAATTGACACCATGTTAAAACAAAATATAATTATTCACTATAAGAATACAATAGGTTTAAAAATAGCACTAGTTATTCTTGGGTCTGCCACACACAAGAATGTAACTTCTATTGAATGAATTCTTCTTTCCAAATGCCAACAATTATTTCTTAAATAATAATCTTTGAGTACTGCCAATTTACACCCAGAACAGGGTAAAGAGGATGCTCACAAATTCCTAGTAGTATGTGTTAAAATAATGGTAATGGGACCCACCCAATTTTGCGTAGCGGTGCACAAATATATGTAAATTATTGATAAGTTGGTGAATACTTTAGAGTTTGATTGAAGCAAATG
This sequence comes from Fuscozetes fuscipes, assembly GCA_034702105.1. Classification (NCBI taxonomy): domain Eukaryota; kingdom Metazoa; phylum Arthropoda; class Arachnida; order Sarcoptiformes; family Ceratozetidae; genus Fuscozetes; species Fuscozetes fuscipes. The sequence continues at coordinate 848 of JAQGCS010001431.1, read as the reverse complement.
AACAAATAACTGATAAAATTGATTCTTTTGTGATAATAAAATTGTAATAAACTGTTTGTTGCAAACATTTAGAACATTTAGAACTTGAGTAACAAACCTAAAAATATATAATGTATTTAAATCAATGACAATGAATCGTGTGAATCGTTGTCAGAGAATGGACTTTGAAAATAACACTTGTTTAGCATTGATTTGACATGCAACTCAAAGATGTTGCCTAGAAACTAATTTGTACAATAATCTAAAATTCATTGCATTAAACAATTAATTATTTATAATTAAATTGTAAATATTCATTGTTAATTTGTAATCCTAATATGAGCACATTTTTCTAAATCGTGTTGTGGTTACCCTTATCTTCATATTTTTGAAGTAATACTTTTTTAGAGCTAACAATTGAATTGTTTGTAACTATTGATTGGTAGTAAAACAGAATATTATCGAAGAGAATCAATCGATACTATAATATATGATTGCATATAACATTTTAGGTCATCCGAATCAATATTACAATAGAGTTATGTTCACAATAATCATAAGAATCTATTATATTCTCACTGAAAATATTAGACATTAATAATATTTGAGTGAAAATCTCTCAATTCATGTGAATTTTTTATTTGAAGTCACAATTCTAGAAACAAAATATACCATGTCTAGTTATTAAGTAGATTCTGGATCACACAATTTCAGTTGATCTAGTTGAAAATCGGGATTAAAACTAAATGAATTCATTCTAATACTCCAAGTTTTAAATAAATGAGAAAACTTTTAAAGCTGTGTAAAGTCAGGGATGGCCAAGCTTTTCGGCTCTAGGGGGGGTATAGGGGGGTGGTCTTTGAAAATTT
>JAQGCS010001430.1:0-13897 GCA_034702105.1 Fuscozetes fuscipes | reverse complement strand
ATTAGTTTATGTGAAGGGATTTGACTGCAGTTTAACTGCAGTTTGACTGTAGTTTGACTGTAGTTTGACTGTAGTTTATTGTTTACATTTTGTCATAAGTTATTACTTTTGCATTCATTCAAAAGTTATTAGGAATGTTATATCTCACAAGCTTTATGTGAATTTGAGTAGTGCTCATTTTTCTTGGCAATCAAGAGTAATTGAGTGAGTTTTGTAATCAATTTGTTTACAATTTAGTGTAGAAATGTTTGAACACATTTTTTGCGTTCATTAGGAGTGAATTGTGTGAATGGATGGCAGAGACAGGATTAGCTCTTCGCAGACTAACAATTCAGTTGACATTCAAACGATTCAAACGAATCACAGAAAATGCAAAGAAGTGCCGAAACATCTGGAAGTGGATGAATACGAAGAGAGACGACATTTCTATCATATCGTCAATACTTTCAGATCTTATAAAATAAATGCATTCAATAGACTCTCAAAAACTCACAGATATTTAGATTCAATGCCAGAAAGACATCAAAATCTGTTAGAAAACTATAGAAGACATTTGCAAAATGTCGCCAAAGCTGTGGACAAAAATTACCAAATAATCCAATTAATAATCGGTGATATCTCTAATCTCTTTGAGAACATCGATTACACGACACAAGAGTTGGAAGACTCAGAACTGAGAGGTTCCCATTCGACCACTTCTGTAGACTCAGACAAAGTAAACGCTATTCTCAAACAAATGGTTCGCGAGTGGACTGACGAAGGTCTCAATGAAAGGAAAACTTGTTTTGAGCCAATACTCAATCAAATTGAAGATTATTTCAAAGATTGTTCTGATAGAAGTGCAGTGCGTGTATTAGTTCCTGGCGCAGGTTTGGGTCGTCTGCCCTTGGAAATCGCTCGAAAAGGATTCACGTGTCAGGGAAACGAATACAGTCTATTCATGTTATTCACATCGAATTTCATTTTAAACAAATGCAAAGAGAAATACATTCACACATTTTATCCCTGGGCCCAACACTATACCAATAACGTACGTTCGGCCGACCAGTTGGCAGTCGTTCGCTTCCCTGACATAAATCCGGGAGATTTGCCGCCGACTTCTGATTTTTCGATGGCCGCCGGAAACTTCATTGAGATTTATAAGGAGGCCAACAGTTGGGACTGCGTTACCACATCTTATTTCATAGACACTGCAAATAATGTGCTAGATTACATCGAAACCATTTGGCATATATTGACACCGGGAGGGATTTGGATCAATTTGGGTCCTCTTCTTTACCATTACGCAGATCTAAGCAGCGAAGACTCGATTGAACCGAGTTATGAGATAATCAAAGATATAATTATCTCAATTGGGTTTGAATTTCTCAAAGAGGAGACAAATGTGAGCTCATATTACACACAAAATCCTCACTCAATGCTGGCTTATGAATACCGTTCGGTATTCTTCGTTTGCCGGAAACCTATGGATCAGTAATTGGTTGCAATTGTTTTCTAAATTATTTTAATGTATTTTTAGAACTATTTTAAGACAACAAATAATGACTTTATTTGAATTCATTTTCATTACACGAATAAATTATTTGATAATTGACTGAAAATAAAATTTTGTTTTTACAACAATTGCAAAAAAATTAATTTTTTTGTCACAATTTGAACACTTCTATCAAATATCACACTATATTTGAGACTTTAATTTGACTAATAATCAGTTAATTTGTGATCAATGGGTTTGTTGTGAACACATCTAATGTTTAAATTCAAAATACGAGCATTGAATGGATTATCACAGAAATCAAAGAAAAAACCAATAAATTAATCCATGAATTGTTGACAATTATGTAATTATTTGTATTATGGGATAATCCAATAGTTGATGAAAGTGATCCAATAATGATAATACTTTACATAAAGAGGTAATTCCATTTGTAATTGAGTTGAGTTTCCCTTAAGACTAGAAATGATTAGAATCTAAGCGATTGACTAAAAAGTGGGTTAAGATTCAGTGATTCGTTACACAAATTACAATATTTTTGTGACACTAATTGTGGACTTTCCTACTATAGGACTGAGTAAATGTTGTTGAAGTGTTGGCGCCGCTATTGCTGGACACTTTTTCACTGGACTGCCATTAATTAGAATTTTCTTATCATTTGTGACTGAATCTGATTCTGTGTTTTTAGTCTCATCTGTTTGTAGTGTCAACATTAGAGGCAGTCCATCGATTCTGGTCTGTACTCCTCCACCGGTTGCAGTCGTTGGCAGTGTTTGAAGTGGTCGGCACCGCACAAATGTGGCTAAGATGCTCTCTTTGGTCGCAGGAGAGAGTGTTTGTCCATTAATTACTGGACTCTTTCCAATTATAGTTGTGTTGGTCTGGACTGAAGTCGTTTGAGTTGTTTGTGTCTGAATTGGTGCTGAGCTTTGAGTGGTTTGTGTGGCAATTGGTATCGACACCGGCAGAAGACCCGATGTCTGAGTTTGAGCCTGACTTTGGCTTTGCTTCTGAGTTATGGTCTGATTGTTGTTGTGGTGAATATTTTTGTGATTTTTGAGTCCGTGAGAAGTCTTATAGACTTTACCGCAAATGCATTTGTACTCTTTTGGAACAGTTTGACTGCAAAGACAACAGTTCGATACTCTTTACATAGTAAAGGGTGGACCCATACCTGACCGCTGGTTCTTTCTTTTGAGCGATTGTGTGACTGTTTTTGTGTATTTTCCTGATGTGATATTTCAAACCATTGGAGTTTCGGTATCTCTTTTTGCAGTTACCGGTTGTACAGACATAAGGTCTGTCCATTTCATCAACCTTTGGGTTAGCGCTGGACTGAGGACTCATTATTCTGCTATCAATCAAACTATTAGCACAAACAGAGCACAGGAATAACCGACTTAAGGATAGCATTGGCCGAATCGTTGTCCACATTGTTGTTAACCCAGGAATCGATACTACTCTCACCAGAAACCGATCGGTTGTCCTCGTCGTCCATTTCACTGCCTATGAATACAATCTAGCAATCAATAAATGGGACAAACTCTGATGCGTCCGACCGGTTGGTGGAGTACTGCAGAGGGATAGAGCCGGCGAATGCGGTCGAACCCCTTTTCGCGACAGACTATGGCTTCCATTGACTGACTCTTTACGGCTGTTGTCAGCGAATACTCTGTTTTGCAAAACTTTGAGTAAAAATAGAGATATCAATGAAATGGTAAAAAACCTGAGAATATAACTAATGGGAAGACATGACGGCTGTTGTGATTCGTGTTCTTCAATAGCGCGCGGATCAAAGTCTTTAAAATACAATCAATTTATCGATTTATAGGAAATACATGATATGATGTCAGACCTAAATGGGTTTCCTCTATGTGTCGGATGAGTTCAGTAAGAGTAGGGAAAGTGAGGCCACAACTATTGAATTTGCAGGTATTCACCAGAAATACAGCCATTTTTGGCCATCAATTGTTCCAATATTTGATTATATAATTAGTTATCGATTACTAATCCGATTATCTGTCAATCAATTAAAAGCCATTTTCGCCAATCGCTGTCATATTCACAGCAATTGCGCAATAAATGTCTCAAATGATTGGCTTAAAACTTGCATAACACTATCAATATCTTTGTACATTTATCCCAAAATAGACCCAAAAATATACTCCAATCCTGTTATCGACACTCAATGTCTTCGATTACAAATTGATTATTGAATTTAATTTCCTTTGAGAACAGCTATCAGTTGATGTAAGCCTTCAGACAGAGTCGACAAATGAGACTCAGGTCTCAAAACTACACAAATTAAAAGTATTATTACATTAGTTTCCAATTGAGTGTCATTTACTTAAAACAATTCCAAAGATACTTTTGGTGTGATATATAACTCAATTAACTCTAATTACCTTTTTTTAATTTTTTTAATGCTTATAACTTTGCATTAATTGTATTAATGATCAATATATCAATTTCCATAAATTCTCTAATCGAGAACAGAATTGTTTGCAAACATTTTAGTTTGCGGCCAAATATTAAATTATTGATAAATTGTGGCACAAATCTCCTCAAGCAATTCATTTCTATTACTATAAATTAGAATATGTGCAAAATGCTCCTGTATCAATGTATATGCTCCTGTATATTCTTGTGATTTGACTATTTTGGGCATCAGATCAGTAGATTGTTTCAAATTCTAAGTATTAATACATATTCTGGAAGTCATTGAATGAATGAATTTATGATTTAATAAACTTTAAACTTATTGGAGAAAAGATTGCAATTTAAACATATAAACCATATATGACTCGCTTTTACCAATTAATGCGAAAAAGAATCATAATTTGGTTATTAAAACATTTAAATTCTTTGATCGGATTCATAGCTCAAACTCTTTGGTGTTCATCACTAATGCTTTGAAGCAATAAAAACGTTACAATAAAAGTTCAAAATTAGTTTACTTTGTACTCAATTTATGGCAAATTCCAGACTTTGGCTCAAAGCAAATGAACGTAAGTTATGACTAGTAATAGAGGGTATCGTTAGTGACCTTCTCTGTAGTGAAGGATATATTAGAGGACATGCGCTCAGACAGACATTCACTCCAGTGTCGGACAACAACTCATTTTGGTGTAAGTATTGAATTAATTTCAATTTCTATTCAATTATTGCCGTTTTGGTCATATTTTGCAAATATTTAATCAAATAAATGCCTCGAAATGTATTAATACAACGATTAATACAAAAATAATTGATATTATGGGAGAAAATATGATTTTTAAAGGGCCGGCAATGGACTCAATGTTTGTGCAGATTGTCGGCCATTATTTGCAGTGAAAGGCACACACACTGCCAGAGCCGGTCCTCTTTTATCAAACTAATGATATCCTTTTAAACAGATTTAAATCCGTTTAAAGCGAAAGCAAACCGAACCACATAAGTAATGGCATTCATGGCTTTGAATTCGTGTCCAAATGCTCTGACCAGAGCTCTGGTAAGACATAAAATTGAATCTGAAAAAGGCTAACAATTGGGTGAATGCAGGTGTTAGGCCGATCAGCTGCTGCGCGACCGGTGCTGAGCGCTATCAACTCTAACGCCACTCTAATGAGCGGACAAACAATGGTATCAAACGATAAGCCAATGGTTTCATTACAACTGTTGCGAACTCTTCACTCGACTGCAATTCAACGAGATATCGATAGCGCCGCCAAATTCATCGGTGCCGGTGCCGCCACAGTCGGAGTGGCCGGTAGTGGAGCTGGTATTGGTTCAGTGTTCGGCAGTCTGATAATCGGATACGCACGTAACCCATCCCTCAAACAACAGCTCTTCTCATACGCCATTCTTGGGTTCGCCCTCTCCGAGGCTATGGGCCTCTTCTGTCTTATGATGGCTTTCCTTTTGTTATTCGCCTTCTAATGAATTCATTCATAATTATGTTTTAATATTAGTTTAAGAGTTAATTAAATTGTCGACAATTCTGATGATTCGTTAAAATCTTTATTTGAATTAAAAACAAATTTGATTTAATACTTATGTAGAAAACGGGATAAGAATAGAAAAATGACATCAAAGACCAAATTCAATAAAAATCTTAGTCTTAATTATGATTTTATATATTGTGTCGAAACTCATTTATTACAGGAATACAAATCTCCTTTAAATCAAAGAACTCTCATATTAAAAATGATCTAACTTTACAAGATGTACAATCTAGAATGTACAATGTAGAATTCAACTTTGAGTCGCAAAAATTGAAAAGTTATTGAAAAGACATCTTTATAACAAACAAATGATAAATGTATTAACCTGGTCAAATCGCCAATAAAAGTTGATTGAGGAAGTTTCGATAAGTTGCAAAATCATATTATCTTCGATTACACAAAATTGTGACAAATTCTCATCGATTACATGAATGAGTTGTGAAATATTCAATTAAAGTCGAATAAAATAAAAGTTTTGTTCGAAATTATAGTAAACAATACCTGATTAGAGCAGGTTCCATTAATTATCAGATAAATCGTACGATTAAATCCCTTAATCTTTTAACAGGAAATTGAGTTGTGAAAGATACTGTGAAAGGTACTACCGGTGCTCTACAACTTCCAACTCAAATCAAATGAATTTAATTGAATTTAATTTTAAAACTAAGAATCAAATTAAACGAATGCTTTTATTATTAAAAGTAAACAAAAATAATACGGAAATGAAATTAATTTTTTTAATCTCAAAAGAAATTCAAGTTTTTATTCTTAAATGTGTTTAATATCTTAGTATCAAAAGAGATATTCAAATATTTTGACATATCTTTTATGCATTGAATTATTAAACTCTGAAAAGATGTCAAAATTTAAATCAATTCGAAACACAGTTTACACTTAAAATCGGATTATTGTAACTTTCATTGAAAATATTTCATTTATAAAAGAGTTATGAAAGTAATTGAAGTTTTAATTTGCTTTTGTCTCACAAAAGTTTAAAGCAATAAAAGTATAGTTATTTTGGTTTAAACTTTAATGACCTGCTGTTAGTCGTATTAGTGGTCAACCATTTATCCAAAGAATATATAATTGATTTCTGCAAACAATTTCCTAATGAAAGCAATGAAATTATAAGATATTTTTCACTGCAAACGATAAAAATGAGAAATAGATTTCTGCCATATATTCAGTAAAAAAATCGCCTAAAATAGTGTTCCACTTATTTTTTTATCCATGAAATTACATGAGTTTGTCAAACAAATTATACAATACTCTGGAAATACAATATACTGATAATAATGAAAAGCCATTTGATTCGTGTTTTGACCGCTTTGTTATCAACGAGAATACGGAAACTCAAAGTTTATTTCGGAAAATAAATAAAAAGTATTTATTATTATTAAAAATAAATAAATAGATATAAAAACTGTTAAACTGATTTATAATAGAATTTGTTTAAAGAAAGTGGAAAACAGACAAACAATGAATCGGATGAGAGATAGTGAGGGTAAAAGTGAGACAACTCTCGACACATGCTGTGCCGACAATCGGGACACTCATACAGAGAGAACTTTACGCTAAATTAAAGTCAAATATAAATCTAATTTATTAATAATAGAATATATTAATAATTGTCTCTAAAATTAGATGTAGTGATAAATGAGATGCCAATCGAGTGCTCCATACCTATGGTGTCTATGAATCACACTTTACTATGGAAGTGCCATTTGCAAGACCATTTGCAAATTGTTTGGCAATGTCTAATATGTTTCCTTATGTTTTGGCCCGAATTGACCAAGTTGTCTGGCTTAATATAATTTGTGAGGCAATAAAAAGGAGGGGAGAAGAAGAGCAATGATTTAGTGTTCGCGTGTATTATAGTGTTTAATAGTATATAATATTTTTAGTGTTAAATTATGAGCAAAATGATTGTCCGGACTCTCCAAGAATATAAACAGAATTGTGGAGAAAAACCAATTAAAGTTTGGAAAACAAAACTGAGCAGTGAATGAGTACATCACGAAATAATTTAAACGCCCGGTTCTATTGTGAAGCAGAGAATTGTGAGTATTGGATGTGAGGCCAAAGTAGGCCAACCGTTCAGCTGAACGGCTATAACAACTGCTTTCTTTCGGCTCCAAACGAAACACAGATTCAGAGATCACATCACTAGTAATTTGTATGTCATTCAGACCAGATATGAAGCAGAGCTCTTCCTCGCAGTCATTACTGCTATTATTTTCTCATCTCTTTGTTATTATTGTTGTTCACAACTATTCCTAACTTTTTGTTTAGAAGTTAACTGTTTTCAAGTTTTCTTTCGCTCAAAAGTTTTCTTTTCTTAGTTTTCTTCGAATTTCTCTTATATTTTGAGTTCTTTTTTCTAAGAATTTATTTTTTTTTATGTAATAACAACTTGTGTTAAAAGTTAAGAGTATTTACAAGAATCAAAAGTTCAAAATCGGCGTAAAAACTGATGAAATGTTAGTCTCGTAACGAAATCCAAATTCTTTTCTAAATGGGATTATGCGAAGTAAACCTGCAATTTGTTATAATACAACTCAATGTTGTCTAATATATAGTTTACTAATCGCTGTCATAACCGGTAATTATGATCGTAATTATAGACCATAATAATTGACAATTGATTATTGCTTTGAAGGCACGTCAACGCCATCCTTACAGACATCAATTTCAACGAAAAAGACGGACAGCCCTCACAACACAATTGAATCGACAACTGTTGTCATCGATTATGCAAATTCAACGATTGACACAATCCTAGAGACGGACCAATTAATTAGTTCGTCACATAAGGCTAAAAGTCGCGCCAAAAGAAGCATTCTACAATTGGCCGGGATGATCAGATGTGTGTCCGGTTGTGACCCGTTTAGTTATAAAAGCTATGGCTGTTATTGTGGTTACATGGGCGCCGGCAGACCTGTCGACCTGATTGATAGGTAATCACAAATCCGATACAAGCTGCAAAAATTTGGTGCTTTAATTGGCACTAATGCTGTGCTTATGCTGTGCTCAATTGACAACAGTTTGTTTTTTGCATAAATAAAGATGTTGTTGGCAACACGACTGGTGCTACACACATGCCGCCTGCCCTCAGTCTCTCGTATATTTTTTACAGTATGAATGGTCGTGCATTACTCCCGGTTACGCCCAGTGCGGTAAGTGTGGCACAACACATACTAATCATTTATTTGCAATTCTATGGATTGAGTGAAACCAAAACTCAAATTCTATTTATTCATGAATTCAGTAAAAATGTTGAATGAGTTGTGATTTCAGCTAATATTCAAATTAATTGATTGAATATTAATAAGAAAATTAAATTTTATTAAAATTCAGGTGTTGTACAGTTCGGAGGCAGAAAAGAAAAGTGTTCCTATCAGTTATGTCAATGCGATCGCGCTTTCGCCAAATGCCTGAGTCGAATGCCCTGTCCTATTGATAAGCCTATCTGTCAGTCATCGCCAATCATTGCCATTCAGAACATAATTATTGGATAACTGTTCCACAAATTCATTTTGATTTGTTTCGTAAAGATTTTAATCTATATTTTCGTTTTGTAATTATTGTTTAAATAAATGCATTGAAAGAAACGCACAAAAAGACAATTTTATACTGACTTTGAGTATATATTATCACAAAAGATGACATAATTTTGTGGTTAACGTAATGAGTGTGCAATTTATCACTTATTAACCCAATGTTTGGAATAAAAATTGTTTAATTCGTGTAAAAATTCTAACAAATGTAAATCTAAAACGCTTTGTATATTAGATTTTAATACTTATAAACCAAAATTTAAATTAAAATAAAGTTTTTGGTCTTTGATAAACTCAGGGATGCCCAAGCTCGGCCGCTCTAGAGGGTGGTATAGAGGGTGGTTTTAACCATTTCTCTAGAGGGGCCTAGGGGGTTTTCACCAAAAATTTGTCAAATTCACTAAAAACACAAAGGTCTAAAAGGGGGAGTAAGGTAAAAAATTTTCTCGGCGGGGGTGGGGGTATACCTATAATGTTAAATTCTTCAAAGCTCTAGAGGGTAAACCCAAAATTTTCGACTCTTTAGAGGTTAAGAGGTCTACCCCTCCCCTTCGGCATCCCTGGATAAACGATATATTAGTGTTATTACCGATCAGATTTGACCTAAGAAATGTACATAAATTACGTGACATGAAAGTGTGAAGAAAGTGTTTGATGTCATCAACCTGATGTTTGGCCCTCTGTTTGGCCTTTAACTTACAAACTGTACATATAATACCATGTAGTTTATGTACATTTCTAAGGTCAAATCAGATGGGTAATATCATTGATTCTCTCTAAATGCATGCTATGATGTGTGCAATCTCGAGCCAAACGTCTAGCTAAATTAGTGCTGACGAGAGGTAGACCACCGGTCAAAAACCGGTTTCATAGAGCGAATCAATGATAATTAACGCTTAATTGGAAGAGTGGCTAAGTTATACTGGTCAAATAAGATAAAAGTTATTTCACTGTTCGTAGATTTTAAAGAGGAGTTCAGCTAGGTCATTTTTATTTTCGAATGGTAAGGTACGACCGAGAAGATACTTGCATTTATTTGAAAGATTTATTTTCTCCTTCAGTAAAATTTACATTAAAATTGGACTTGCTTTTATACTTTTATATTTGTTGTAAGTTTAATAGATTTGCTTGATGATTCACTTTTAATATAAAACTTATTAACGCAAAAATTAAATCTGAGAGCAATGGTTTAACTTTTATCTTCATTATGTGCTGTAACTTAGCTGTCATTTCAATTTAGAGCACCTGAACGCCACCCATGATATTGACGGGTCTGCTCTTGTATTTCTTAATAGATATATCGCTTTCGATCTAAACGATGCAAGCAACAATTTAATACAACTTAATAAGTAAATCAAATACAAACCTTCTTCTGCAGTTCTCGAGTTTGACTGATAAGAATCGGAATCTTAGGCTCTATGAGACGGAGCTGTTCTAATGCAGCCGTTCTTTTAGCCTCAAAAATCTTGGAACGATTGAGAGCCCTCTCGGAAAGGGATTCGATATGTTTTAGCTTTTCTGATACGCTTTCAATATATCTGTTATTATATTTAAATCAATTAAATATTTGATAAATTTGACTCAAAAATGGCAATACTTAGTGCTGTCTTTCATGTAGTAAAGAACTTTCATCTTAGGAGCCGTCAAAGAGTTTAATAGTTTTGTGACGGCCGCTAACATCGCACAAACGCCGTCCGGAGTAGTCAATTGAAGTAATGGCGGAGCGCTTTGAAATTGATTGGAAGAAACGATGTCTTCATCGGCACGTAATTCAAATAACCTCTGGTCGAGAAAGCCTTCGATCTGTTGTCAAACAAATAATTTATTTGAATATCTTTTATGATTAACGGATTGTTTGTCACCTCTAAGAATTCATTAATTAAATGATTTCTGGACGTAGTGTTCAAAAGAACACTCTGTGCGTCCTCTCCTTTTGCAACATTTCCTTCAACTGATTTTATCTCCTCGATTAAAGACTCGGTGTTTCCGTTGGCGGGAGTGTCCCAATTGATTCCATCACAATCACTGCCGTAATCTATTGGCGATAAGTCGTCCTTTAAAACAATCAATTATCAAAAATTGATGTCAAAAAAATCAATAGTTTTTCACCTTGTCAATATGGACAAAGTCCCCGTTTCCAGTGGAAGGGGATTCAGTGCTGGCCGTGTCGTCACCAAAATCTATTCCATCGCCGAAATCGATCTTAAAAATTAATAAAATAAAATTAAGACCGAAACCAAAAGTACTTCAATCAAATACATTATCGTTTCCGACGTCTGAACTTAGATTCTCATCAGTATAACAAACGGTTGATTTGAATTCTTCGATGATGTCGGGCACTATTCCCGTCCGATATTCAAAATAAGTTGTGTTTCCTTTTTCCAATAAATAGCACAAAACGGGCAAAGAATCGACTTTTTCTCTAAATTTCCCAAAAATTATGGTTTAAAAAAACAAAAGAATTCAAAGAATTTTATACTTTTTAAGAGTGAAAGTGAGGAAAGTCTTATAGTAGTCTTTGACGAGTGAAAGCTGTGGTATGTCTTCCAATATGTTTTCCAATTTTTCGGGCAAATTATTCAGTTGATTCATCAGTTCTTCCTTAATATTTGATCCCTAATTAATGGCCACAAAATTAATTTGAAACCAAATTGTTTCTGATTAAGAGTTTACACTAATTCCGAGATTCTGTGCGGCCAACAAATACTCGGTTTTGTAATTATTTGATTGTTTAATACAGTCGTCGATACTCTTATCGCACTCTTCAATAGTCTGTTGACATTTCAACACTTGTTTCTTAAGTGAGGGCACCTCATAATTAACATTTCTGATGAGAATCTGTGCCGAATCGGCTGAATAGTCATAAAATTACGTTTAATTCAAACTCAAAAATTGCAAAACTTTGAGTAAAACCTAAATAAATGTTATCCTTTTCGTAGAGTTTAATGATTTCGATCCAATCTATCATTCTTTGAGAGGAATAATAACCGAAGATATTCTTTGAATCGGATTCCGTTTCTTTCAATATCTCAACGATTTTAAGACAAACAAAGTATTCGATGTCTACAGACATGACATCAAATTAATAGCAATAATGACTTAAACACTTTTAAAATGACTTACAATTGCCGGCCAACAACTCAGTGATCTGAGGGTTGGGCGGCATATCCTGAATGGCATTTTTGATTTTGTTGCGAATCGGCGCCAAAGAGTTTTGCCAGTCTTTAGGACAGTGTCGACGACTTATTAACCAGTCTTCACAAAAGTACAATATTTTAGCAAATTTGGGACAATTTAACAGAAAGTCAATTGCAAAACAATTACCGAGCAGTTTATTTGTGTGGATATCAATGGGAAGATTACTTTCGCTCATTATTTATATTATTTATTGTCATTAAAATCAGTAATAAATTGAATTAAGAGTTGATTAACGCATACATTAAATGCCACGCATTTCATAATATTTATTTTGTTCGCAAATACTCACATTAATTACGACAATAATACTCAAAATGAGCATGGTCGTTTATTCTAGTTTTGAGTTCAAGCAAGACGGAAACTATTATTTGCATGTTATAATAACTTTAATCTAGATATATAATTGAATTTTGAATGTCTTAAATAAAAGGAAGAATCTTGTTAGAATTCAAATTTCTAGCATATGTTGGAAATAAAGGAGTCATTGAATAAAATGATTTCATTTTTATTATTTTAATTGTTTTCTCTTCAAAATGATATTAAATTACAAATTCAATGGAAGTTTATATTAAAATACTAAAGGCTTAACAATAGTTTACTTTAAAAACATTCATATAATTCATTGAATAGACTTTAAGAACAGATGTTTATAAGTTTCACTTCATTTACAATTTGTTCGAAGAATTCACACAAATATATGCAACGAATCATTAATTTGTACTAAAAATGGGATCAAATCAATAAATTTGACAAAAATAGACACTAAAACAAACATTAAAATAATAATCTGAATAACAAACTCATGACTTGAATTGCAACCAAATATAAGTTAGCGTTGAATTGCAATTAAACCCAAACGAATAAATCGATAACAAAATAAATTCAAACAATTAGTGGAATGTTTTTCTTTCAAATACTAAACTATAGATTACAAACATCTCTGAAATTGGCTAAAGTTGTGGAAATCTTTTTATGTTTTTTAACTATTCGTAGAAAACTAATGAATTTATTTAAAAATTCTCCAATCAATCAATAATTTGAGCAAATATTAAGACTTAAGTTAAAAAATTTCACTTCAGTTTTGATCCTTAAATCGATAGTAAGTCCAATACTTAAGTTATATTCACTGCAAAAGTGATTTCCTAATGTTTTCACGTATTTTGCGTCAGAATTATTGCGGAAATTCTTGTTCAGAGTCGGGATGTTTTCTAATGTTGTAAATGAATTGTGGATTACAGAGAATCACATATTTCTTGTAATGTCTGGCAGTAGTGAACAGCAGGAGTCCGGATTTGAAGGAAAGGGCTGAGAATATAGAGGCCGGAAAGTAACTGAAACGACTCATTTCGAATATATCTGTCAATCGATTAATCAAACATTTAGTGTTTTCGACACAAAATTAATTGTATTAACAAACAAATCGATACTAACTCTGTTTTCTCGTAATAAACAGTGAGACATATACACCGAACCCAACTACAGAACTCAACAGAACAATCAGACCCAATAGCTTGAGATTCTCGAGCGCTTCCGGATCGTACCACTCGTCGATCTTATTCTTCAAATACAAGTAATTTAGATGAAACACACAAAACGAGAAGATTCCTGAAATCCAAACAACATTTGCGATAATATTCTATAATAACTTTGCATTTGATTTGATT